>JAKCPI010018148.1:0-10246 GCA_023213315.1 Euborellia annulipes | reverse complement strand
ATTAGACATATAACAGAATATTTATTAATTGAAAGCGAAAAAAGGTTGGTACCGCCGGGAGTCACACCATGGATGTACACAGCATGCCCTACTACTGGACCACAGAACCGCACTCAAATCGTTAATTTCAGTCTGCAGGAGAATCAAGCTATCTAGATGAACGTTTTGAGAAATCCCCTCCAACCCCCATCCAGATCGTGCCTCGGCCACGGAGAAATCTGAACGTTTGATTTGAGCGGCGTTTCTTCTGCAGACTGAAAAATTAGTGATCTATCAAATTCAAATAATTGAGTGCTGTTAAGCTAGGGGCTGTCCTGGTTTGAGCTTCTGGCTCATTTATGCTTTTATGCCTTCTCTCCCCACATCTCCACTAGGAAAAAATACAAACGTTAATTCTGTTTGTTTTTTACTTTTTTCTCCCCGCAATGTATAAAAGAATGGAAAGAAATATTGTGAAAAGAGAAACTCACGATTTGACTGCATTCACGTAACTAGATTCCTTATTGATTTGTGCATTTACTGGAACTCCCATGGCGGTCTCTGGAAATTTAAAAAATTTTGTATTATATAAAATCTGGTGCTTTTTGAGGTGGCTGTGATGTGATTATAATGGAGAATTGGAGATATCAGCCAAATTGGGATTATCTAGGTCAGCGTTTTCAAAACTGTACCCTAGGGAGGCGCGGACTAGTCCCTTATAAGGGAGGCGCGAATATTAGCCACAGCAAACAATTTTCTAAATGATTGCTAAAATTTTATAAATAATATAATAGATGTATTATTAATTAATTTTTATTTGTATTATTTTATAAAAATGGGGGGGGGGAGGCGTCATACGATTAAATAGTTTTAGGGAGGCGTGGTAACATAAAGTTTGGAAACCACTGATCTAGGTTCAATAAAACTCCCAGAATAAGACGTTTCAGCCTGAATTTATTTGGCCATCTTCAGTTATTGGGAATTTTACACAAAGTGCAAGTGTACATGTGATCAAAACAGCACTCGTCAATAATTTATATATCCAAATAAATTCAGGCCGAAACGTCTTATTCTGGGAGTTTTATTGAACCTAGATAATCCCAATTTGGCTGATACCTCCATTTCTCCATTATAAAATCAGGTGTATTCCCTCAGTGATTTATCTTTCATCCATTAAAAATTTGACTTCATTTCCCATTAATAAATATTATATAAAAATGTCTAATACTCTAACATAAAAAAGAGTTTAAAATTGATTTCTTTCTTACCAGCAATGATATCCAGAGCACATAACGTGATATATGGGAATATATCGAAACTCTTGCCATTTGCTTCTTTCTTCAATCGATCCATTAAAATATCGCTATTGGTGTCAAATACTTCCACAAACTGTTCAAGAATCTTAAAATGAAATGTCGGTGTTAGAATTTTCCTATGCTTTCTCCAGCGATTACCTAAAAGAAAAACTCTTCATTAATAAAAATTAAAAAAATAAGACAATTTGCTAATTTGAAATCTGCCTTTTTTCTATCCAAAGAGCAACCCATTTAAAAAAAACTTTTAATAAATAAAAAATTATATATATCACGTCCGGATGTGTGAAGAAAAAACTTTTATTTATTTATTTTTTTTGCTATCTATTCCCTATAAAATATTCTTCATTTATTAGAGTGAGGTGGATAGCTGAGTAGATCTTGTAGTAAGGAAGAAGGAAAAGAGCGATTGCAGCTAGGTTTATTTCGTTTAATAATCACTTCAAGCCGACGTTTCGGTCAGATATACGCTCTGATGATGGTCGTATATCTGACCGAAACGTCGGCTTGAAGTGATTATTAAACGAAATAAACCTAGCAGCAATCGCTCTTTTCATTCTTCCTATTCTTCATTTATTAGAAACTAAAGCAGCGAATACGAATTGTAAAATATTTCGTTTAGTCAAAAGTTATATTTCCTAAAAAACACAGAATATACTCCTCGGAGGCTAGGTCCAACAAACACATAAACAAACATGTATGCACATCATTTCTCGAAAACGGCTCTAACGATTTTTTTCAAATTTTAAATTTATACCAATTCCGGTCCCAATATGAAATTGTCTCGTTTTTTGGAAACTTTACTGATGTACTTTTTTTTTCTACTTTTCTCGAATTTCGCTTAAAAGAGATTTATTTCAAATTTTAAATATTTCCCGTATAGAAAACAAATTGCCTTTGACTGATGTATTTTTTTAGTTTTTTCCAATTTTATTAAAAAAAAAAAAACGTCCGAGCTTCAGATCGGTCAACCCGGAACTTAATATTAAAAATCTGGTGTGACTGGCGCACAGTACACAACTTTTTCTTACCTTCGGTAATCGAAAGTTGTGTACTGTGCTTGTCACACCAGATTTTTTGTGTCGACATGTATTTAGTTTCCGACAGTACGGTACATTCGATTTTCAAGATGTAAAATTTATAAGTATGGCAAAATGTTTATATTTTGTTACCATGGCAACCATTTCTCCTATCTTTTCTATGGAGTACAAGAGTAAAGTGGTCTTCAGAAGATTTCAATCACAAAATGAGAATATACATTTTATAGGGAATCTAAAAAATAATTGATTTTTGAATTTTAAAAAAAAGCGTTGGAGCAAATTTTGAGAAAATCGAAAAAGAAACTGAAAAAGTGCATCAGTAAAGTACTAGTACTCTTTGGCCAATTTTGTTCAAAAGCTTCGTGTCACGTCCCATGGGGGGTGCCTAACTTAAATATAAAATTTCAACTTCCTAGCTCTTTTCGTTCTTGAGATATTTTGTTCACAGACACACAGACAGACACACACACAGACACACAGACAGACCATGTCGCGAAAACCACTTTTTTGGATTCAGGGGACCTCAAAACGTGAAGATCCATCAAAATCTCGACATCGAATTTTTGACATGAATCCAATACTTTCTCTCTCTATATATTAACATATATATAGAGGTACGAGAAAGTAAAAACAAAACTTATGCATTTTAATCAGTATGTCAAAATAAAAAATGTCACATGACCCGATAAAGTAAGAGACTTGTCCTTGAAACAGCAAAAAAAATAAATAAATAAGTTTTTTTTATTTATTTAATTAGACCACTATAAAAGGAGAGTCTTACTAAACCATTGGTTAAAATGAGTTCAAAGTTGTAAAAAGGACTTGATGTTGTTATTTTTACTTTCTCTTACCTCTATATATATGTTAATATATATAGAGAGAGCAGCGGCGTAACCAGCCTTTGAGGGCGGGGGGGGGCGAAGCTCAACTAGGGCGCCGATTTTCCAGGGGGCTCCGCCCCTGGACCCCCTTGCTCGCCTTCGGCGAGCAATTGCCGCCTTCGGCGGGCAAATTTCTTGCATCCTGTAATTTCCTCAGCGAATTTGTGAAACAAATGAATATGTTTATATTTACATGTTTTTTAATGACACCTGTATGATTTTGTTTTGATTTTTCTTTGCTTTTACGAAAAATGTCGTTTTCTTCTGTGATTATTTCAAAAACCATTCAGTTTTCGGAAAAATATCAAAGAATAAAAAGTTTTTAAAATTGAGTATTTTATCATAATATAACAAAGAAATTGAAAATTTCGAAATTTCTGAAAAACTTATTAAGAAAAGTACTACTTCCAAGTGACGAATTTAATCCAAAAGTTGCTAGAAATTTACAATTTTAGTGTAAGGAGCATATACCAAATTTTATCGATCTAGCTGCTTTGGTTTTTAAGCAATCGTGTTCACACACACACAGACATAATTCCAAAAGAAGGAAGGGGGAGGGGGAAGTCATTCCCCATATTTTTTTTTTAACACACACTTTTTTCCCATTCACACTCACACACACATGCACACAGTCTTTTCGGCAACTTATGCCATATAAGACTTTGACTTTGACATTTGGTATCCAAATGGCTTAAATAAAATCATCAGACTGCCTGGGATCCGAACCCCCGATTAGAGCCCTGCACGGGTACGGGTTGGCCCGTTACCCGCCCGGCCCGCGGCCCGGGCCGGGCGGGCTTTGGAGGCCATGAAAAAATTACGGGCGGGTAGCAAGTCTAAATAAACGGGTTCGGGCGGACGGGCATGCAAATGAAATTTTATTTAAAAATTGCTAGACATTCGTTCATTTATTCACTAAATCTCGGGCGGGAATGGGCGGGTTTGAAAAAATTCCGGGCGGGCTCGGGCGGGCCTGAAGAATGGTAAAAGCCCTTTCATTTTGAGAAAATCGAAAAAAATGAAAAACTACATCAGTAAAATACTAGTACTTTTTGGCCGATTTTGATTAAAAGCTTATTTTCACGGTCCCGGGGGTGTTTAACTTAAATATAACTTTTCAGTCTCATAGCTCAAATCCTTCATGCTTAAAAAAGTTTTGAATTTCAAAAAAATTAAATATTAAGGCTTATACGAATCCTGAGTAAATCTCCACAGCCATAAAACATCAAATTAAGGACGATAAGGAGAATAAAAACCAGCAAAGTTTTCTCTCTCAGGACTCCAATTTATTTGCAAATATTTCGGCTCCTATACAGGGGCCATCCTCAGTGCATAGGAGCCGAAATATTTGCAAATAAATTGGAGTCCTGAGAGAGAAAACTTTGCTGGTTTTTATTCTCCTTATCGTCCTCAACTACGATTCCCAGCTAAAAACAACTACTACATCAAATTAAGGCTTATATATTGCAAAATAAAAAAAAAAATTTAATTATAAAGCCTCTATAAACGTTATTTATTATTACTTTCTCTTACCTATGTATATATGTAATATATATATAGAGAGAAAGTATTGGATTCATGTCAAAAATTCGATGTCGAGATTTTGATGGATCTTCACGTTTTGAGGTCCCCTGAATCCAAAAAAGTGGTTTTCGCGACATGGTCTGTCTGTGTGTGGGTGTGTGGGTGTGTGTGTGGGTGTGTCTGTGTTCAATTTTAAGCATGAAGGAATTGAGCTATGAGGCTGAAATTTTATATTTAAGTTAAACATCCTCCTGGACCGGAAAAATAAGCTTTTAATCAAAATCGGCCAAAGAGTACTAGTACTTTACTGATGTACTTTTTCAGTTTTTTTCGATTTTCTCAAAATTTGCTCCAACGATTTTTTTTTAAATTCAAAAATCAATCATTTTTTAGATGCTCTTTAAAATGTATATTCTCATTTTGCGATTGAAATCTTCTGAAGACCACTTTACTCTTGTATTTCATAGGGAAGATAGGAGAAATGGTTGCCATGGTAACAAAATATAAATATTTTCCCATACTTATAAATTTTACATCTGAATTCATATGTTCCGTACTGTCGGGAACTAAATACATGTCGACACAAAAAATCTGGTGTGACAAGCACAGTACACAACTTTCGATTACCGAAGGTAAGAGAAAGTTGTGTGCTGTGCGCCAGTCACACCAGATTATTTTTGGAATTAAATTCATTTAAAATAGTAGAATTCAAGTTGTAATATAATTTTAAAAGAAAACAATCAATTTTTTAAGACAATCGATGAATAAAATATGATAAAATCACATACGCTGGGCTATATTTTAGAGGCCGTAGGGCGTCTATGCCGGTTTCGGGGGGCGCCAAGGGCTCGATGTGCCTAGGGCAGGGGGGCTCGCGCCCCCCTCGCCCCCCCCCCCTGGTTACGCCACTGAGAGAGAGAAAGTATTGGATTCATGTCAAAAATTCGATGTCGAGATTTTGATGGATCTTCACGTTTTGAGGTCCCCTGAATCCAAAAAAGTGGTTTTCGCGACATGGTCTGTCTGTGTGTCTGTGTGTCTGTCTGTGTGTCTGTGTGTCTGTGTGTCTGTCTGTGTGTCTGTGTGTCTGTGTGTCTGTGAACAAAATATCTCAAGAACGAAAAGAGTTAGGAGGTTGAAATTTTATATTTAAGTTAGGCACCCCCATGGGACCTGACACGAAGCTTTTGAACAAAATCGACCTAAAGAGTACTAGTACTTTACTGATGCACTTTTTCAGTTTTTTTCGATTTTCTCAAAATTTGCTCCAACGATTTTTTTTAAAATTCAAAAATCAATTATTTTTTAGATTCTCTTTAAAATGTATATTCTCATTTTGTGATTGAAATCTTCTGAAGACCACTTTACTCTTGTTCTCCATAGAAAAGATAGGAGAAATGGTTGCCATGGTAACAAAATATAAATATTTTGTCATACTTATAAATTTTACATCTTGAAAATCGAATGTACCGTACTGTCGGAAACTAAATACATGTCGACACAAAAAATCTGGTGTGACAAGCACAGTACACAACATTCGATTACCGAAGGTAAGAGAAAGTTGTGTGCTGTGCGCCAGTCACACCAGATTTTTATCTGACAATTGAGAAAAATGTTTTAAAAACTCACCCGCGCTGTTAAGGAGGCCAACGCCTAACCAAGGAGTGAATAGATCGTAGCTCAAACCTTTTTCTAACAAGCGATTATTACTCATTACCACCTGGAAGAACAAAAATGTCAATTAGAAATAAAATTACTAATGAACCTACAGTTCAACTAAAAGCAGAAGCGAAACTACATTGACTCGCCCCCCCCCCCACCCCCACACGTACGAGAATGTCGCCCCCCCCCAAGAAAAAAAAAATGACAGACAATTTTTCTGATCCCTGAATGAAAAAAAAAAAAAAATCTATATATATAATAGCGGTGTGTCCGTCTGTCCGTCTGTCCGTCCGTCTGTCACGCTCTGTTTGACCAACTTCCCGTTGGAATTTTGAAGCGAAATTTTGCAGCCTTATAGAGGACGTTATGGAGAGTCCTGGAAAAATACTCGGGTCCCGTAATTCCTATAACTTTTTGAGTTATTAATTGCTAAAGTTACGATTTCTCCCATAGGAAATGTATAGAGAAATATTTAAGTATTCTTTGCAGTTGTGTATTCTTTGAATGTAAACAAATCCTCAAGCAGGCACTGGACTGGAATACTTAGTTGTTAGTATTAAGAGATTTTCTTTTCATAATTAAGAAAGCCCACGGGGCATGGCGTAGAGGTTAGCGTGCTAACCTCGTATACCAAACGTCGCGGGTTCGGACCCCAGGCAGTCCGATGATTTTATTTAAGCCAATTGGATACCAAATGGCTTAAATAAGAATGCCTGGACCCCTATATGTATATTTATATAATAACGGTTATCGTCTAAAGTCTTAAATGGCCTGAGTTGCCGAAAAGACTGTGTGAATGTGTGTGTGAGTGTGAGTGTGAATGAGAAAAAAGTGTGAATGTTTAAAAAAAAAAAAAAAAAAAATTAAGAAAAGGCGAGGGTCCGCCGCAGGCGGGCCCGAGCCAGCTGATGGGGGTCCAGGGGGCGTAGCCCCCGTCTCAGACGCCAGCCCGTTTCTCATAATTAAGAAAGGCGAGGGTCCGCCGCAGGCGGGCCCGAGCCAGCTGGCGGGGGTCCAGGGGGGCGTAGCCCCCCTGTCTAGACGCCAGCCCGTTTCTCATAATTAAGAAAGGCGAGGGTCCGCCGCAGGCGGGCCCGAGCCAGCTGGCGGGTGGTCCAGGGGGGGCGTAGCCCCCCTGTCTAGACGCCAGCCCGTTTCTCATAATTAAGAAAGGCGAGGGTCCGCCGCAGGCGGGCCCGAGCCAGCTGGCGGGGGGTCCAGGGGGGCGTAGCCCCCCTGTCCAGACGCCAGCCCGTTTCTCATAATTAAGAAAGGCGAGGGTCCGCCGCAGGCGGGCCCGAGCCAGCTGGCGGGTGGTCCAGGGGGCGTAGCCCCCCTGTCTAGACGCCAGTCCGTTTCTCATAATTAAGAAGGGCGAGGGTCCGCCGCAGGCGGGCCCGAGCAAGCTGGTGGGGGTCCAGGGGGCGAAGCCCCCTGGCTAGACACGGAGCCCGCCGAAGGCGGGCGGCGCGGCTAGTATTTACGATATTCTATAATTCTTCAACTTTCCAAAGATCATTCATTCTTGAAAATCTATTAATTATAGACAAAATAATTATCAAAGTCAAGTTTCAGCGCAATCCATATACCCAAGGAAAAAGCTCCAACTTCTAAGGCATTTATCATAAAATTTTCTTTTATTGGTACTTGATAATTTCGTTAATAATTAACCGGTTTGCACGAATGAATGATTTTTAGAAAATTAAAGAACTCAGAATATCGTAAATACACGACTTTTGGTTGGACTTTTTAGGGGTGTCCAAAGTTGGAAAAAAACTTCGATTTTTCTAAACTTTTGCCAGTTAGCTGTGTTTTGCACCATAAAATCACCACAGATTGTACTGAAAATGGAATATTTTATGTATTTTAACTATCTGCATATTTTTAAGGGATGCCCCCTTAAAAAAAAATCTTGAAAATTCAAAATTAGAGCAAATTTTCTATTAAAATTTATTTTTCTCTATATCTCTAAAACTATGTCTAATGGGGCAAAACTGAAGACATTTTTTTGAATCAGCGCTACCCATATACACAAGAATAGCTCATAATACTTAAGAAAAAAAATTCACTGTAATGAGTTTCCTACATTTTATTTTTTAAATTCTTTATGCGCCCGGGTCTCTGCGCCCCTTGGCCTGCTGCGCCCTCACCCCCGCATTGCTGGTGTTATTTACGCCCCTGGCTAAAAGTGATAAAATATGAACCTGCTATAAAGTAGTCTACTTGTCATCCAAATTATAACAGCAAAAATCGCATTAATTATGTTTATGATTTATGTTTGTAAATTTATCTTGATATTGTTCATCTATTTGGTACGCGGACATAAAAAGAATCGCCTCCACGAATACAGCGCTTGTCATAGTCAAAAAAAATTCATTTTTCTCGATCATAATTACCTCTAAATCCCGTGGGTCACTTAATCCGACAAAGAGTTCGTGGCCAAGAAAAAATCGACATGGCGAGCCATATTTGAAAGTAAGATTCGTCATTTGCTCATAGAAATCTGAAAATAAAAATTAAATATTTTGAATAAAAATAGAAATAGAAATATTTTCCTCTTTTATTTTCTGTTTCTAATTTAAGACATGAGAGTTGAACTTTAATTTTATTTATAGAGAGATATAGTGCACAATTTATTATATAATGTTATTTATTGATTCAAAATATAAATCAGGAATTTATCAACTAGTTTTTTTTAGGAGTTCTTAAACTTGTTCGCGGACCTCTTTTTGAACTTTTTTTCTCGCGGAGCCCTTACTAAAGCCGGGTATCCACTACGCGCTCCAAGAGGATTTTCTGTTTCTAATTTAAGACATGAGAGTTGAACTTTAATTTTATTTATATAAAGATATAGTGCACAATTTATTATATAATGTTATTTATTGATTCAAAATATAAATCAGGAATTTATCAACTAGTTTTTTTTAGGAGTTCTTAAACTTGTTCGCGGACCCCTTTTTGAACTTTTTTCTCGCGGAGCCCTTACTAAAGCCGGGTATCCACTACGCGCTCCAAGAGGACGAACATTGGCGCGCGTTCCGGCCGAATACCATTTTGGAACGCGAGCCAATGTGTTCGTTGGAACGCTCGAACGTGAAGCATCAAAGATGCCGCTCGCGCCAGTTGAGTCGGACAATAGTACTATTTTGTATGTTTGTTGCGTTCCAAGATGGATAGCCAAAGTTGTTGTAAATTAATACTATTAAACTATATGGTACAAAAGAACTGCTGTGGAATAGCAGAAGTTCTTCCTATCACAATAAATCAATTGCTTGGAGAAAAATAAGTTGTGAAATGGGAGTTCCTGTGCCAGAATTGTAGAAAAAATCACTGTGCTCTTGTCATATATATATATATATATATATATATATATTCTTTCATTTAACAAGACATGTGAGTGTTTTTTTATTGATGAGGCCAAACATCCCATGGCCCCTGGGAATCGAACCCAGGATCTCCGCCTTTCCGGGGCATAGGCGTGCTATCCATTGCACCAGGCCACCGGACCCTTGACCTGCACCAATAAAACTCACTTCCCCTTATATGCAGTTAGTCGCGCAAGTCACTAACTCGTAACGAAAACGTGAAAAACTTTAAAGAAAAATTTTCCACTTATGCGCCGCTTCGTTAACCAGTAGAGGGACAGATATCTGGATCTGCTCTAACACACTACTGTAAGCAGCAAAGCCGATTCCCAAGGGCCATGGGATGTTTGGCCTCATCAATAAAAAAACACTCACATGTCTTGTTAAATATATCTATGACTCAGTTAAAGTCCGAATCGAGGTATTTTGAATACTATTATCTTATTCAAATAATAGATCTCGAAAAATATTTAGCTATATCT
>JAKCPI010018147.1:0-37745 GCA_023213315.1 Euborellia annulipes | reverse complement strand
TAAATAAATATCATCTTCCGCTAAACGAAAGATAATTGAAACACTCGGGTACATTCGTAACGATTCTTTTATGACTCGGTCTAAATAATTCATTGATTGAAGATCCGCAAATGTTGCTCGTCTTGAAGATCCTCCAAAATGACTTTAATTCCTCGACAATTTTTTCCTAAAAATAAATTTTATTAATTGACGGATTTTATTCAAGATAGCGATTGGATTGTGACCTGTATTTCGGGATATTTGGCGATGTTAGAGACAAAAAAAGAAATCCCTGAGGTGGTGGTGTCGTGTCCTTCGAAAACAAACGTGTCCGATTCCTCTCGAATATCAATATCAGTAAAAGATTCATTTTTCTCTTGAATATCCAGAAGGAGATCAAGGAAAGCCAACTTTTTTCTTTATAAATTCGTCGTCGTTTTCTTCCTTTTTGATCGTATTCAATTTTGCTTTTTTTCTTCTTTCAATTAACTGAAAAATATGAAAAAAAATTAAAAAAAAAAAAAAGTAAATAAAGAGTAGAATGATTATTTAGAAAAATTACTTCGGTTGTAAAATTGTGAAGAATTTGAACATGTTTCTTTTGACTCTTTCCATCGGAAGTTAAATCGAAAATTTCCTGTTTATAGAGCCAGGGTTTAGTTCCACGCATCATCATGATACGCGACGCTCTAGATAAAAAATAGAAATAAAAATTTAAAATTTAGAAAAAAGAAAAATTAAGGGGGGTTCAGGAGTGACGTCTAAACGTACTTTAAAAAAAAACTAGACTATTATAAGGAATTTTCAATGCGGTTTTTTTTTAAATGAATTAAATTCATAAAAGATTATTGGGACATCGAGCTATAATTATTGTAATGACTTATTAAAAAATTATCGTAATTAATTTTTTTGTTATCAAGCAAATACAAAAAAACAATCTGTCCCAATAATCTTTAATTTTTTTAAAATTTAAAAATGAATTTATTGTTATTATTAATCACATATTAATTAAAAATTAATATTAATTATCACATATTAATTTAAAATAAGCTTTAGATGATTTATTTAAAGATCAAATGTCAAATCAGTTCAGCATTCTTGCAATAGATGGCAGGCTAGTCTAACAGCTGATCCCCTTTTGGCCTATATTTATATATTTTTATGCTTTTATAAAAGATACATAATATATAATAACATTTATAAAGTATTTATTGTTAAAAGATTAATGAAAATCAACCAAATGCATTAAATATTATTAGCTACCATTCTGACATCTCTTGGCAAATTTTTGAATTACTTGATTTTTGGGCATACTTTTTATGACACACAACGCCCTCTTGTCGGGAAAAACATGCGTAACCACTGCTCCTATTCCGCCTTAGATAAGATTGCAGTCAGGAATTCTCAGATTTCTTTCAAATTATTTTAATTCATACATGACAATTATTTATCAAATATACTGATTAATACAGTATATCTATTTTGGCCAAAATGGCATACAAATTCCGAAGGCCAATAAATAAATAAATATATCTATTTTCCCACATAAAAGGAAGCTCAGTAGTAGGGTAACTAGATAGGGGCGAAGAGGGCGCTCGCCACCCCCCCTCCCCCGCCCCAGGTGCACCAAGCCCTTGGCGCCCTCGATACCGACATAGCCGCCCTGCTGCATCTAACAGTAAGCCCATTGGCGGTGATTTTATCATATTCTTTCCAAAGATTGCCCGCAAAATTGATAGTTTTCTTTAAAATTATATTACAACTTAACTAGTTGAGCTTCGCCACCTCCGCCATTAAGGCTAGTTACGCCAGTGAACGTCAGAGAAACGGGCATCTCAGCCCTGATGATAGTTCAAATCCTGGGAACCTCCCCAAAAACGTTATTGCAAAAAATAGTGGCTGAATGTATAATTTATAATGAAGATAGCCAAAGCAAAATAAATAATTTTTTTTTTGCTTTATTGAACAACAATGTCGACGTTTCGGGCGATTCTTCCGGCCTTCATCAGGACATGTATTTTATTTAGCTCGAGCTTTGAGGGTCAGTCTTGGCTTAGTGATGTTAATCTTGAATCAGAAATCACGAAGGTTCGCACCTAAGCCAGGAGCTGCCAAGAGCCTTTGTGTTCGCGCTAAAAACCGGACAGCCGATGGATCAGTGCAAACGCCGACGCAAACGTTACACCTAATGCTCGTAGGGTCGTCCACACGCAGAATTCGCCCGACAATTCACATTACACGACAAATATGAATTTATGACATGTATTCCATTCAGAACGTGGGTATTTATCGAAAATTAATCTCGCAATAATCGTAATTATTTATTTATTTATTTTCTCTATATAATAATCAGTTTTTATCCAACTTGATCTCGATTTGTTTGTTTATTTTCTTTTCTCATTTCAGAATAAGTGAGGGAAAGAGGATTGGGCACAAAATACTATAATAAATTCTATTTTCTTAACAAACCTACTCTCTAAGGGTTTCCAAATATTCGCAGTCTTCAAATTTTTGTACACATAATGAAACTCCCATCGTCGATTCTGAAAAATCGAAAAAGTGTTGTTAAAATATCAGCTCTTTTTTTAAGAAAAATAGTTTATAATAGTCTTTTCCAATCCATTCTCCAAAGCGAAATGATTGAACAAGATTATATGATGATTTATTTTAGGAATAAAAGGAGAATAAATAATTTATTTTTTTTTATTTTCTCATCTTTCAACAGAGATTAAGTAGCTCAGCGCCATCTATGAATCGAGTGGTCAAGTTTCGAACTTAAGTGCTAAGGGCAACTAATATATCTCGACACAAAAAATCTGATGTGACAAGCACAGTACACAACTTTCTCTTGCCAAAGGGTAAGAGAAAGTTGTGTGCCGTGCGACCAGCACACCAGATTTTTTTCATTTTTTTCGACATTTCGAAATTCGCTTCTCAACTAAACACTTCTAACATGAATCTGAATATGTATGTACCCAAGACAAAAGAAGATTAAAATAAAAAAATAATACAAACCAAGCATAACATCCAAAGCGCAGAGAGTGACAGGTTTATAAATATCAACAGAAGCATCCCCTACATATTTACGTAGATTCTCTACTAAAATTTCACAATTTGATGCAAAAATTTCAGTAAATGATTCAAGAATTTTAAAATGAAATGCAGGTGTGATCAATTTACGATGTCTGTGCCAGTGTTCTCCTGCAAATAAATAAAAGCATTTTTATTTCAAGTTTAGATGCAATTTTATTAAGACTAGACTCAAGGTTCGCTCCCTGGAAAAAAGTGTTTTCAAATAAAACTTGATTAGGTGGTAGTTAGTCCAAATATCATAGAAGACAATGTGGAGGAAGGCCGTAATACAGATTAAAGACGAAATGAAAGAAGACTTCTATCGGCCCGAATTATTTATTTTTCCTCTGTCGACGTTTCGGGGACTAAACGTCACCCATCTTCAGGACCTACATTACAAACAATTGTTTCTCTTCTTTCATTTCGTCTTTAAAACTTGATTTTTAACGATCAAACAAATATGTCAGGTAGTATGGGAGATGCTTTAAAAATAATCTTTTCCCAAAAAAATACAGCTTAGATATGATTTTATTTAAATTTGAAGTACAGATATACTGTATAAACACAAATTTTTGTTACTTTTTATATAAATACATATGTAGTAAAAAAAAATATATATATATATATTCTTATTTTTATTTGGCGGTGTTCGCATTGCATATAAAGTGAATTTTCAATGACTACCAAAGCTTCTTGAGTCCATTCTTCACAACCCATGCATTGGAACCAATTTTCATTAGTTTCCTCCACATGCAATACAATCGTATTTAATTTCACATGTTGAATCCTTAGGCCTTCCCTAAGTTAGTTGAATTTTTTGGTAGGTTTTTTTGTTTCCTGATCGGATTTTTTTCCTTTTCACAATCTTTGTTTAAATTCATGTTTTTTTTGGCAATTTTTTCTTGTCTTTTTTCTCTAAGTAATTTTTGACCGGAGTTGACGTCAGGACTTCACTTTTTCGGTATTTCTTTTTACTTTCTCTTACCTATGTATATATGTAATATATATATATAGAGAGAAAGTATTGGATTCATGTCAAAAATTCGATGTCGAGATTTTGATGGATCTTCACGTTTTGAGGTCCCCTGAATCCAAAAAAGTGGTTTTCGCGACATGGTCTGTCTGTGGGTGTGTGGGTGTGTGTGTGCCTGTCTGTGTGTGTGTGTCTGTGAACAAGATATCTCAAGAACAAAAAGAGCTAGGAGGTTGAAATTTTATATTTAAGTTAGGCACCCCCATGGGACGTGACACGAAGCTTTTGAACAAAATCGACCAAAGAGTACTAGTACTTTACTAATGCACTTTTTCAGTTTTTTTCGATTTTCTCAAAATTCGCTCCAACGATTTTTTTTAAAATTCAAAAATCAATTATTTTTTAGATGCTCTTTAAAATGTATATTCTCATATTTTCCCAAACTTATAAATTTTATAAATAAGAAATTATATATAATATTTAAGATATTATATACATCGCGTAGGTAAGCCGCGAAACGGAGATTTATATAATTAGATATTACTTCATGTACCCGAAAAAAGATATAAGGGTGTGCCGCCGGGAGTTGAACCACGGATCCACCGATTTGCGCGCAGTGTGCCCTTACCACTAGACCACAGCACGGCATTCGGGTATATGAACTCAGTTGGAAAGCAAATTTAGTAAGGGCACACTGAGCGCAAATCGGTGGATCCGTGGTTCAACTCCCGGCGGCACACCCTTATATCTTTTTTCGGGTACATGAAGTAATATCTAATTATATTATAAATTTTACATCTGAATTCAAATGTTCCATACTGTCGGGAACTAAATATATCTCAACACAAAAAATCTGGTGTGACAAGCACAGTACACAACTTTCGATTACCGAGGGTAAGAGAAAGTTGTGTGCTGTGCGACCAGTCACATCAGATTTTTCTAATAGAGATATTTTTTTTCTAAAGTCATTTTTACAGCACATTCCATATTTTCAGTTTTCCTTTCTCCTCGTCCCGGAACCAAAATCACCATCAAATTATCACCAAATCAAATGTTGTTGGACGTCTACTACCCGAATTAGTGATGTCCCATAATACCCGAGAGAGGTCACCCCCAAAAATCCGTTGGCTTAGCCAAACTAATTATTTCAAATGTTTTATAACAGAAAATTAGAATAAAGAATACTGTTTTATTGTATGAATTAACTGAATGTTATCTATCACGGTATCTAGGCCCTGTTCCATACTCACCCTCCTCTCCCCGGATAGAAAAAGTTGTTTTTCCGATTTCTAACAGATTTAATAAAAACTAGAATGGAAATTAATAATTTTATAATACATACCCGTGCTAGTAAGAAGTCCTTGTCCCAACCATGGTCTTAACACCAAATAAAGATCGCCTTTTGTGATTGCTTTGGTACTTGTCATAACCACCTGAAAATTATAGAATGTAACTATTAATTGACTTATGACAATAAATGCATGCACACACAACTATAATAATTTGAATTTCTTGAATTTTTCAATTATTTACATCATAAAGAAAAAAATCGAGTGAAAAATTTAAAAAAAAAATAATTTTAGGGCGGGGGGGCGGGAAAAACTTTTGAAATGTCGAATTTTAGGAAGAGGAAGAGTTTTTATTTTTCATTTTAAAGATTTGATTAATATATTTTTCGAATTAGAACCTGATTTCCAATTCCGGGAGATTTGTGAATCCCTGATAAGGGGGTTCCCCTACCCCTAATTTTATACTGGCAGTCCTTCTGTTCTTTACATGTCTGTCCCTTCCTTCGATATTTTCAACAGGCGTCAGACCGCGCGACAGGCCGGCTTGTTTTATTTCTTCAGGTCGTAAAAAACCCATACCGTCTACCCCGTACCAAGAGATTAATAATAGCGAGGGCAGAAGAAGAAGTTTCGAAGTCTATGCGTTACAAACAGACTATCTTTTATATAATAGTATAGATATAAAAGAATTCATGCATTTGGCATCCAATTATACCATATTTAACAAAAATATTTTGTTTTTACGCACTATTTTATGTTTATTTGAGAAAACCCATAAGTCAACGAAATTTAAAATTCAATATAAATTCATGTATATATGATCCAGGGCAATTGAAGAATATTGACAGTGTATTTGATAGAGTAAAAACGAATCAGACTGGAAAA
The DNA here is from genome assembly GCA_023213315.1 of Euborellia annulipes. NCBI lineage: Eukaryota > Metazoa > Arthropoda > Insecta > Dermaptera > Anisolabididae > Euborellia > Euborellia annulipes. The sequence goes on along the minus strand of JAKCPI010018147.1, from coordinate 31,547 downwards.
ATGTTTATCTTTTGTGATTACCATCTTTTATTCAGCTTTTGTCAATTTCCCAAAAGTTGTTGAACTCTTATAGGGTTTCTCAAATAAATGATTCATATATGCCTTTTTGACACGGTCCTCAGAGATGTGTCAAAAAGGCATATACAGTATACACACAGCCTCAGCTCTGAGGACCGAAACGTTAGCCGTGGGGTGATCTCAGTAAAGAAACTACATTGGCTGTTTTTTTTTTTTCTTCATTATATAATAACTGTTAAGTAGCCCTCGGGGCTTGGTTAGCGAGCCTATCTACTATACCGAACGCCGCGGGTTAGGACCCCAGGCAGTCCGATGATTTAATTAAGCCATTTGAATACCAAATGGCCTGGACCCCTAATAGATATATTAAACATATGAGTATCGTCTAAAGTCTTAAATGGTCTGAATTGCCGAAAAGACTGAGTGAATGTGTGTGTGAGTGTGAATGAGAAAAAGTGGGAGTTTAAAAAAAAAAAAAAAACTTAAGTATTTTATTATAGGTTTTTTTTTTTTTTTAAATGGTTGACCGATATCCATTTACACCAGGGGCGTATATAAGGGGGGCCGAGGGGGGCCGGGCCCCCCCCCCCGAAATTTCCCTAACACATATACATATATAGGGATATACAGATATCAGCGCAACAAATTTTTCCGCAGGATGGAAAACTTTGCTTCCGCAAAGGAAAAAATGTTCCGGAAAAAATTTCGTGTGAAAAAATTAAGTTTCTTAAAAAAAAATTTTCCACAGAAAAATTTTTGAGTTCGGGCCCCCCGAAAAAAATTTCTATATACGCCCCTGATTTACACCAAGATTTAAATTAATCAACTAGGTCACAAATTTATTAATTTTTTATTTACCTCAAAATCTTCAGGTTCGTTTAACACTACAATGTATTTGAATGGTCCAAACATGACGCGATACATTCTTTGATAAATTTCAGAAAATCCAAGAAGAGCATTTAGTAAATCTGAAAATAAAAATTTGTTAATTTTTAATAATCAAATAAATAAATTGCTGTTTGATTAAAAGAGTATTCTTCAATCTTTTTTAAATGCTTTTATTAAACTTGCATTTCCACGTGTCTAGACATCTAGACATCGAATTTTTGACATAACTCCAACTTACTCTCTCTATATATTAACATATATAGAGGTAAGAGAAAGTAAAAATTGTTTTTTGAAGGTGATTATAAAATGCCCTTGGCCCACTTTGGGGAAAATCCTCTAGAGAAAGCTCTAGGGCCCCCAGCTCAGATGCAGCCTCGCTTCATTGTATCTTTGAGAATAAACATTCACTATTTACGAACTAAATGCCAAACGAAATTCCTTTATAATTATTTTACTATGTTCCTTACAATATGTATATGAAGGCACAGGCAGTTTTATACTGACAATTGTGAGTCGGTTTTTTAAATCCCCCCCCTAAAAGAATTAAAAATACACCCTCTTTGCTTAACATCTTATCTCCAACATGCGTGTGAACAAAAGATAAAATGCTTTCTGGTACAAAAATATTCAAATATGTAATTACTTTAATATGTATCCTTGAATATTAATAATCCTAATCATTCTACTGACATATTTTTTGCATTAAGATTGAAAAACAAAAATAACTCATTAAAAGGTTTTTTTTTTTTTAAAATCAATTTACGTAAGGCAGCAACCAATGCCGGGGGCAAGGTTTTCTTATTTTATATCTTAAAAAAATATACTTCCCGAGCAGTGGCGTAACGTATATTAGCTGAGCCCCTTTTTCACCCCCAGGCGTATATAAGGGGGGCCGAGGGCTAACCCCCCCCCGAATTCAAATCTATATATTAATACATTCAGTATATACGGATATAAGGCTAATTTCTAAATTTTTGTTTGAAAAAGTGCGTCGCATAAATGGGTAATAAAAAAAAAATGATATTTAAACATTTTTTAAATAAAAGTTTTGTCTTTGAGAGGGCCCGGGCCCCTCGGGGCTCAGGTGAAAACGGAAAAAAAAGAATATATCATTTTTTCATAGACTTGAAAACCCGCCCCCGCCTCGCGGGGTTTGAGGGGTGTAAGTTACGCCACTGTTCCCAAGTCAAATCATGACATTAATTTTTAACACTATTGACTAAATGCTAACACGTTGGCCTTAAAGCTTTTGCATACACAATAACAATTTTAGACAAGCAGGTGTTAAACTGAATTAACGCTGATTTCAAATGTTAAAAGTTTTTGCTTAGAGAATAGACCTGTAAGTCTGATATATCGTATAAGGATATATAAGAGAAATTAAAAATACAGTACGTTTTTTTGGTAAAACATTTCCTATTCAATCACGGGATAAACGAAGAAGAGATTATATCAGAATTTAAAAATATGTTATTAGTTAACTTTAAGATTTTATATAATCAAGGACGGTTGTTGGAAAGTTCAGGTCAAGGCTAGAAAGGTGACTTTGATATGGTGATAAACACATCAACAGAAATCTTAAGAGTTGTGGGCTTAAATACAGTAGAGCCTCGCTTAGCAAGCACCTCTCCTAACGAGTCATTTGCATAATGAACAAACAAATATATTTCCGTACCAAGGTGGCGTTTCGGACCCTTGTCCTCTTGAGCGGGAAAACAAACGCCTTTCTAGCCAAATAGTCGGTAAAATACCTGTAAAAGTCGCTGTCAATTTTAACAATTAATAATGTGCGACAGTCACACCAGATTTTTTTTTAATTCATTAAACGGTTCAGCATCTTCCTGGATCACTTTCAATTATGCATGTACCCACAAACTTGATTTCTTTAATGGCTTTTTTTTGTTTACTTTCTCCAAACGTGAGGTTATTCACCTAACTTTTTGTTTTCAATCAACATTTGCGATTTTCTTTTGTTTATAACAATTATTTTTACTTTCTCTTACCTATATGTATATGTTAATATACAATATACAAGGGTGGTCCAATTATTGGACAATCATCCTATAAATAACTAACTTCAACACTTAATATTGTCGATTAGAGAAGTGGCTGTCCAACGATTAGATTAATAAAATATAAATGTTTGATGGAGGTATAAAGCTGAATGTTGGGTGGTATTCGAATTAGGTTGAAAGAATGAGCAAAGCAGCTAGTTTATATTTCACTTTATTGTCTAACTAGGGGCAACGTTTCGGTCGAATATAGGACCATCTTCAGGGCCAAGTCATATTGCGCATACACGAATATAAATGGCTCAACCATGTTCATGCCCAAAAATTTTATTTTTACTCATACCGTGGACAAAGAGTGAAATATAAACTAGCTGCTTTGTAATTTGAATAAAATAAATTTATATATAGCATAGTAATAGGCAAAAAGAAAACATGAATTCAATTATCAATTCAAATTTATTTATTGATGTTTAAACTAAAAATAAATGCTAATTAATGCAGGGCTACTTGACGCAAGATAAGCTGGCGGCCTTGTAAGATTAAAATATTAATAAATACAGATTGAATTTTTACTTTCTCTTACCTCTATATATATATGTTAATATATAGAGAGAGAGAAAGTATTGGATTCATGTCAAAAATTCGATGTCGAGATTTTGATGAATATACACGTTTTGAAGTCCCCTGAATCCAAAAAAGTGGTTTTCGCGACATGGTCTGTCTGTGAACAAAATATCTCAAGAACAAAAAGAGCTAGGAGGTTGAAATTGTATATTTAAGTTAGGCACCCCCATGGGACGTGACACGAAGCTTTTGAACAAAATCGACCAAAGAGTACTAGTACTTTACTGATGCACTTTTTCAGTTTTTTTCGATTTTCTCAAAATTTGCTCCGATTTTTTTTTTAAATTCAAAAATCAATTATTTTTTAGATTCTCAATAAAATGTATATTCTCATTTTGTGATTGAAATCTTCTGAAGACCACTTTACTCTTGTTCTCCATAGGGAAGATAGGAGAAATAGTTGCCATGGTATCAAAATATAAATATTTTCCCATACTTATAAATTGTACATCTTGAAAATAGAAAGTACAGTACTGTCGGAAACTAAATACATGTCGACACAAAAAATTTGGTGAGACAAGCACAGTACACAACTTTCGATTACCGAAGGTAAGAGAAAGTTGTGTGCTGTGCGCTAGGCCCACCAGATTTTTTGAAAACAATTTATTTAAATTTGTTAAAATCATCACCACAATGAAATAAAATTTTCCGGGTATCAACGTTACCTTTGGGTGTTTGTCCCACTTGAAAAACATTTCCAAAAAGTGGCACTGTAGGAGGCCCGGGGATATCCTTTAACGTTGTCCGTTTCCTCCATTCTAATACGGCGATCATCCAGAGAACGCAAGCCAAAACGGCTAAAAACAAAAGCCAAAATATCATGATTGTGGATTAGAACATCTATCACATTATACTGAATGTTAAAAACTCTAAAGTGAATGGATATAAACGAAGAGAGGAGAAAACATGCATGCACATGCGCAAAACCTGTTTGGGACATCCATCCTTGAAAATGAAAAAAAAAAAAAAATTTAATTAACTTAATTACAAAAAAAAAAAATCATAAAATGAAATTGCACCCACCTGCACCCTCAGCCTCTTAAATTTTTGATTTTCCTATATAGCAACTCACATTAGAGGTGTTCATGATCTTGCGTTTTGTCTTAAATGTCCTAAATCGTAAACAGTTTAGCACAAAAGTTAACGAACGGACCAAAAATAAATTTGTCCTATGTCGTATTTGATGAGATTCGGTGAGATCGAACAACATTCATAACCTTCTAAAAGTCTTTTTCTTTTTAAAATTGTCTCACATATCTCATTCATTTTTATTTTTAAATATATAAATAAGAGAAACAAACAAAACAACACACTAAACACGTTTTGAGGTCCCCTGAAACCAAAAAAGTGGTTTTCGCGACATGGTCTGTCTGTGTGTGTGTGTCTGTGAACAAAATATCTCAAGAACGAAAAGAGCTAGAAGGTTGAAATTTTATTTTTAAGTTTTGTACCCTCCTGGACAGTGAAAATAAGCTTTTAAACAAAATTGCCCAAAGAGTACTAATACTTTACTGATGTACTTTTTCAATTTTTTTTTTTCGATTTTCTCGAAATTCCCTCTCTCATTTTGAAATTGAAATCTTATGAAGACCACTTTACTCTTGTACTTCATTGGAAGGATAGGAGAAATGGTTGCTATGGTAACAAAATATAAATGTTTTCCCATACTTATAAATTTTACATCTTGAATTCTACCCAAAGGCCTTCCGCAACATTTCCAACTTCTGGGTAGCCGAAAAATGATTTTTCAAGCAAAATTTTATGCAACTTCTTTGCTGAATTTTTTCACTCATGTTAAAAATCGCCGAATGAAAATTTGGATTCTTACAAAAACAAGCGTAACACAAATACTAGTGACGCTATGGTCTCAAAATTTGACAGGAATGTCAGTTAGGGCCCTACCAACCTAAGAAAAAAAATTAACCGATTTGGTTTTACCCGCGCGATTTCAATTAAAAAGTCTTACTACTTTTTGATCACGAAATATTCTTAGAAAATACCTAAATATACCTAAAATTTTTGAGATCAGGGAAAATTTTAAGGAGGGGGCGGCAAATTAAATTTTGCCCCCCTAAAAAATCTCCTAGTTCCGGCCCTGCCCCCAGGTCAAAATTTAATACAATCAAGGGCGGATACAAGGGAGGGGGTAAAGGGCGTAATTACCATCTCCCTAAGATTTGAGAAAAATTTTTTTTTTGAAAATTAAATTTTATTTTTAATATAAAATGTTAAAAATTAATACTTAAAAAATTTTTTTTTCTTTTATTAACTCATGCACGTAAAATAATAGTTTTTAAAAACATAATTGCTCTTTATCATACCAGTGTAATTCATATATTGATAATAATTTTTATTTGACTTAGGTTAATCAACTTTTAAATAATTTAAAATAACACAAAGGCATAGACAGCACGCCTAGGAGGTAAATATCGCGATTAAAAATAGAAAAAAGGAAAAAATATTAAATCTTATGGAATATTAAAAATGCTATATTATTTTAAGGAGCAAAAATAAGTTGAAATAGCTGTAGTAAAAAGAAACCGTGATTTGGTTAAGGTAATAATTAATGGTAAAGGAAACTTGATTGAGCAAAGGGCACAGGAGACCCTTGCGCATAAAAAATATATAAAATTAAAAAAAATAAATTCTAGGAAACACATTATCATCAAAATAAATTTTACAATTCATTAATAAAATTGTTTCATAACACTATTCAACGGCAGGGATGCCAGATTTAAAATTTGGTCTTGCGGGACAAAAAAAAAAAAACAATTGAAAAGGAAGCTAAAAAAATACAAAAGTAATTAATTTTTATTTTTTTTTTATAACTAGTACTTATAATAAGTTTTTGTTTTTACTTAAAATTATAAAAAATGTTTCAAAAAAATCTTGAAAAGCAACTTGAGAGATGAGTGACATGGAAACAAAATATGTATGTAGGTAAATTATTTATTTCTTTGATATAATTATTTTTTAGCCCTAAAAATGGGTAGAAAAATAAATAAAAACAAAGTTCAAACTTGTTGATTATTTATTTTTGAAAATAATTAAAAAAAATTAATCACAACGTTTATGTTTAATATTTAACATTTAGAAAGTGAAGAGGGTCTTTCATTGTTGGCCCTCTCAAAACTTTAATTTATTTCTGTGACTAGACAGACACCGTCCTCAGTGCTGGTCTATGTACAAATCCCAAGGAAAATTATCATGGACGTTTTTATTGACACCTTATTAGCCAGAATTTTTTTGGTTTTGTATTAAGGCTCAAACAGACAGAACGCGAAATTCGCGTCGCTTGGCGTTTTTTCAACGCCGCGAAAGGGCGCGAAATGTTGTATAAGGCAAGACTGTATCATCCCCGTCACACAGGGGGCGAACTTACGCGGCGTAAACGCTCTCTTTCGCGCGACAGCTTTTTTCGAGTTGTACAAATTTACAACTCCTTCGCGCGAACAGGCGAATCATCAAGATGAGTAATGAAATAAAAAAACTTGTAGAGTTAAAAACACTTGTTTTTTCGCCTCTAACTAAATAAAAGTAAATAATAAAATATGTTTTTTGTTGGCAGCCAATCTATGATTAGTAAAAAGTCCGAATCGAGGTAATTGAATAGTATTATCTTATTCTAATTTACAAGCCTCGAAAAATATTTAATCAAAGTTATCATTAATAAAATAAGATTTAAATAAAATCTAATTTTGCAATGATATTCTATTTCTTTCGTAATATAATACTTTATTTATAAAATATTTATAAATTCATTAAATAAAGGTTGTTGAAACATATACACAATACCGGATCGTACGCCCAGATTATGCTTCCTGTGTGGCTTAGCAAAAACGCCTTACGCCGCGAAATGCGCGCGTAGCCTGAGCGTCGCGAATTTCGCGTTCTGTCTGTTTGAGCCTTTATCCAATGTACTCTTCAATTCAACCACAGAATACAACTTGAATAAGAGAAAGTGATGTGCATGTGATCAGTCACACGTGATTTTTTTTTAATGCACAGTAAATAACTAAAAGAAAAAATCGAGTTGCCTAAAGTGGCGATATTACTTACATGACCTTTTCGAGAGGGGTTGCCATTAGAATATAAAAATTACACTGTGCTAGAAAATGAAACTTTTTTCTGGCCCCGAGAAAATTCCTTCAGATTCTTAAGTAAAATGACCTCCTGAATCCAAATATGACCTTCGTTTTCCCCCAGCACGTACCGTTTTCGGGGGTAGCCCCTACTTATTTCCACCCCTTTTCGTTAATTATAGGGCCACGAAAAAAATTTGGAGGAATGAAAAGCAATATTTTAGCCTTAACATTTCTTCAGAAGGTCTAGAGAAGTGAAAAGTTAAAAAACATTAACATTTGGATCCAAGGGGGGGATGTGGGGGAGGAATTTGTCCCTTAAAATGCAAAAAAATCATTAAAAATGATCGATTTTTTCTGATTGGATCCAAATGTTAATGTTTTTTAACTTTTCACTTCTCTAGACCTTCTAAAGAAATGTTAAGGCTAAAATATTGCTTTTCATTCCTCCAAATTTTTTTCGTGGCCCTATAATTAACGAAAAGGGGTGGAAATAAGTAGGGGGCTCCCCCCGAAAACGGTACGTGCTGGGGGAAAACGGAGGTCATATTTGGATTCAGGAGGTCATTTTACTTTAGAATCTGAAGGAATTTTCTCGGGGCTTTTTTTCTTGTTGCACAGTGTTATTAGAGTGTGATGAATGAGAGCTGATGATTCTTTCCTATGTTGATCACCAGCTGACATTCGATTCAAGTGCTTCGTAATTCATCACACTTGAGGCCAAAAAAGTTGAATATTAAATCTATGAATGTCTTTTCAATAAAAATCTGACAAGTGAGTCTGTAATAAAGCTTTAGAGTTTAAATCAAATGATCCGACATTTGACCTGGCAAGACATTTTTTTCAGTTAATTACACAGGGGAACAAAATAATGTTTTTTTTTTGTTTTTTTTTCTGCGGCATAAGCTTATGAAGTAAATTTACGAAGTACTCAGGCTATAAATGATTTTGTTTGAATTGACTATAGTTCTCTTGATAAACCGGATCAAAGACACCAAAGGAAGGAAGCGGTTCTCTTACCTCTATATACGTTAATGTATAGAGAGAGAAAGTATTTGATTCATGTCAAAAATTCGATGTCGAGATTTTGATGGATATACACGTTTTGGGGTCCCCTGAATCCAAAAAAGTGGTTTTTGCGACATGGACTGTCTGTGTGTGTGTATTTGGATGCAATTTTAAGCATGGAGCAATTGAGCTATGAGGATGAAGTTAGGCACCTGCCTAGGGCGTGAAAATAAGCTTTTAATCGAAATCGACATTTGTTGATGTACTTTTTCACTTTTTTCGATTGTTTTTTTTTCTGCTTTTTCTGTTTAAAATTTGCTCCAACGACTTTGATTAAAATTCATAAATCAATTATTTTTTAGATGCTCTTTAAAATGTATATTCTCATTTTGGCATTGAAATCTTACTCTTGTAGGAGAAATGGTTGCCATGGTAACAAAATATAAATATTTTCCCCCGTTTATAAATTTTACATCTTGAAATTCGAATGTACCGTACTGTCGGGAACTAAATATATGTCGACCCAAAAATCTGGTGTGACAAGCACAGAACCCAACTTTCGATTACCCAAGGTAAGAGAAAGTTGTGTGCTGTGCGACCAGTCACACCAGATTTTTATAATTAATTTTATTATTCTTTGTATCATTTGTAGCACTTTTGTTTGTTTGCCTTTATCTCAAAAAGTAGAGTCAATTCAACATTTCGTATTCAGCAGACCAAATTTAGCTAAAATTGTTTAATAAATCCCATGCCGCAGAATCAGTGTTACCCTGTGTTATGTTTAAAAAAAAAACATATGCGTTATATAGAGATTTATTATAAATAACAAATAGAAAAATATTATCATTTATATTACTTAACATCAAATCTTGATTAGATAGATTTATTTCCTTGGAACAAGTCCAATTCGAATTCCATTTCTTGACTTAAGCACTGATTCCACTGATAATTCCGGCTGATGTCCCACATCAATCAATTTATAATGGCGCAAAAGTTTGGACAAAAGCGATTTAATTTCCAAAACTGCATATTTTTGTCCTGTATTAAAATACGGAAAAAACGATAATAATAAATAAACATCTTTTGTTGCGAACAGTGGTATTAAAAAAAATATATATACAGCCTTGGCCATAAGTATGAGGCACCCCTATGAAGTGTGCATATCATATTTATTTCTTTAAAATATACTAAAATTTATTTTATAAATGTTAAATTAATTTAATAAAATGTTTATTTAACGAGTGATTATCTTATTTTAAAAGACGAAATTCAATAGATGTGTGAAATATAAAATTAATGTTATTTTGTCAATTTCTTTAAATAGCGTAAACGACTTGATACTAGGGCTGGACGGTAATGGATTTTCATTACCGACCTCGATAATGAAAAAAAAACCGGGTTTTTCTCGAAAGTCGGTAAAAATTTTTTACCGCCCGCGGAACCAAAGTTTGCCGCCGCGGAACATTTTTTTTTTTTTCCGCGGAACCAAAATTTTTCCCCGTCCGGAAAAATATTTTACCTTTTTTTAAGAGAGCCAATTTTTTGCCGAAACATTTTTTTTTTTTCGCGGGACCAAAATTTTAGAGACGCCAATTTTTTGCCGCCGCGGAACCACAATTTGGTTTGCCGCCGCGGAACATTTTTTTCTCGCCGAACCAAAATTTTTTACCGCCCGAAAAAATAGGTTTTTACCGACTTTCGAAAAAAAAACGGTTTTTATCGAATTAGAGGTTCGTTACCGCGTTTTCGGTAAAAAATTTTTACCGGTTTTTACCGGTAAACCGGTTTACCGTCCAGCCCTACTTGATACATAGATAAAAGGTGTGGGATTGACTTATTTGTTTAAAAAAAAAATTCCTTTTGCTTGAAGATGCCAAAAAATTTCCAAAAAAAAGTGTAAAAATACAAGTGCTTCACGAACAAGGCAAGTCAAAGTAGAAATTGTCAAAATAGTGGGATATTCACGAAATGCAGTACAATCTGCACTTAAACGATTTTCAGAGACTGGTTTTCATAAAAATAAATTAAGATAGAAGTCGAAAGCTTGCCACCATCCAACCTCCAAGATAAAATACTTTGTGAGAGATTCGCTAAAAAATCGAAAAAAAAAAACGTCTTCTGACCTCGCAGCAGTAAAATGAAATTTCAATAAGTGCTTGAACAGTAAAAAGCGCCTAGGGGAAGCAGGCATGAAAGGGTAGAGGCCAGAAGTCCGGAGAGCAAACAAGAAAAAGCGTCTACAATGCGCTCTGAATCACAATAAACATTTCACGGACGAAGACTGGTCCCATATTGTCTGATCCAATGAATCCAACTTTGAAGTAAGATATTACATTCATTTAAACAAAAATAATGGTTACTTTTCATATTTATGCAATGTCTTTAAGAAAAAAAACAGTATTTTAATTTATCTTTTTTCCCCTATTTTTTCTTGTTTGCTCTCCGGAGCCAGGGCTTCTTTCTGGCCTTCTACCCTTTTATTTAATTGTATTTCGTCTTTTGAAATAAGATAATCACGCGTTAAATAAACATTTTATTAAATTAATTTAACATTTATAAATAAATATGATATGCACACTTCATAGGGGTGTGCCACATACTTATGGCCAAGGCGGTATATATACCCACCTATACAGTTTCTTGGTCCAGCACTGAAAGGAACATAGGCATATGGATGTCGTTCTCGGAAATTCTCAGGTAAAAACCTGTCTGGATTAAATTTTTCCGGCTCAGGCCAATGATTTGGATCCTTATGAACGGAAGACAACATTAATGAAATATTGGCTCCTTTGGGAATCACAAAACCATCTAAAAAAAGAATTAATTATTTAATATATGGATTTCTAAGGGAGTGTTTATTTTAATTTTTTTTTTTTTAATGGCTGTGGAGATTTAATCAGGAAGCCAAAAGGAACTTTAGAGCCAGGAGATTAAATAAAAAAATCTTTTATCTAATTTTTTACTTGCCGACCTTATATACATATAAAAATTAAAAAAAGAAATTCTATATGATTACAGTAAACATTAAAATACTTAAGATCGTGTATTGTTGACAATTATTTGCCCTGATGAAGGTCGTGATAGACGACCGAAACGTCGGCAAGTAAAAATTAAATAAAAGATATTTTTTTATTTAATCTCCTGGCTCTAAAGTTCCTTTCTGCTTCCTGATAAAAACATAATTTTTAAGAACAAAGGAAGACCAAAGAAAGAAGAATATGAATGGAGATGGAAAGGCAAGTGAATTAATAAATTTTCGGTTATATGTTTAACAATTGTTAAGTTTTCCATTTCGTGAATATTTATTTAAATGTAAAGAAGTTTATCTTTATTTATTTATTCGTATGAATATAAAAACATTTTTGATTCAACTTCAACTTGAATGTTGCCCTCGAGGCTTGGCGTATGGGTTAGCGTGCTAGCTTTCTATACTGAGTCGTGGGTTCGGATCCCAGGCAGTCCGATTTTATTTAAGCCATTTTAATACCAAATTGCTTAAATAACAATGCCTGGACCCCAATATATTATCGACGTTCTAATTAGCAAAGTGCCTAACTACATTTTTGTTTATTTTTCAGGAGAGCCAAAAAACATTTCTTTGTCATTGTTAGAGCCTCCGTTACAAACACTTTTCGAACTGAAAAATTTGAATTACGCTCTTACCCAGTTCAGGGCATAAGAAGAATGATATTTTTCAACAGAAAATACAAAAAAAATGAGGAAGAATGTGTAAATGCAGGCATCCAGAAATAAAAACGCTCTCGATTCCCTTTGAATGTCCAGACGTTTCGGGCAAAATTTATTCGCCCATCCTCAGTGAACTATTCTAGTGGGAGAGAGTTAAGTCTCCTTTGGTATACATAGTTGTTGTTAGGTTCTACTACGTATTCTATTTAATGTAACAATATGATGATAAATGAGTTTTTTGTTATTAAAACTTTTTGCTATTTTCATAGTCAAGATACAATCAAGTAATGCACATATAATGGCGAATAAATTTTGCCCGAAACGTCTGGACATTCAAAGGGAATTGAGAGCGTTTTTATTTCTGGCTGCCTGCATTTACACATCCTTCCTCAATATATTTCCAGCCATTAAATATTATTATTATTATTAATACAAAAAAATGATTTTCGAAAAAAAAGTGGAGTTAGACACTTTGCTAATTAGAGCATCGATATATATTTATAAAAACGGTTATTGTTTAAAGGCCTAAGTTGCCGAAAAGCCAATGTATATGTGTGAGTGTGAGTGTGAATGGGAAAAAAGTGTACCGGTAAGTGTTAAAAAAAAAAAAACTATTGAATGTTTTGTGCATCAATGAATATAGAAAGTTGTTTTTTTTCCCCTCACCCTTAAGATGAAGATCCTCAGTTGCATATCGGAAGACGAAAGGCACACTGCCACTGATCCTCTGGACTTCTTTTATTACTCTGTCAAGATAATTCATTTCTTGGAGATCATGATAAGTGACAGTTCTATTTTTGTCTTGAAAAATTCCATCTAATTCCTCAACAATTTTCTCTTGAACTTCCGGGTATTTGGCAATATAATGAATGCAAAAGGAACTTCCACTGGCCGTTGTATCATGGCCCTAAAATAATAATAAAAAAAAATTAGAAGAGTTAAAAGAAGGCTGACAAGAAGGTACAGTATTTAAATATTTTTAATAAATATTTAATACAAAAATGTGGTCTATAATTAAAAATTCTCCTAATAATAAGAATGTACAATTTCACTTGTTTCGGCATAACCATTTGCCGTCTCCAGAGCCATATTCTTATTTGTCAACACCTCTAATCTCTCGGGCACGGAGGGGGAATTTACTTGAATTTTTATCATCAAAAATATTTTTATTTTACTTAATTAAAATTATTCTTGATACCTGCCATTTATTGTGTGTCGCTACACGCTCCCTAATGTATAGTAGAGTATCGTAACCCAGTGGCGGATTAATGCAATTTTGTCGGGGGGGGGGGGGGGGTAATTTTTTTTATTTAAGGACTTTGTCGGCATCTATGGCCATTTAGACCACTTTCCTATTTATTTAAATTGATTGGTAACAAATTCAAATGAAATTAAAGAGCGAAAATCATAATTTCTTTAGATTACTAGTTTTTATAACTTTATGAATTTCTTCTCGGGGAGGGGGGGGGGCGATCGCCCCCTCGCCCCCTTTAATCCGCTCCTGTCGTAACCTTTACAATTCTTTATTTTTGTTAAGATTCGAATCGCAAAAAATTTGAACCATCTTCAGAGCTGACAACTTTCACAATTCTGAAGATGGTTCAAATACGGATTAGGTGTGTGAATTAAATAAATAAAAAATCTAGCTGCCTCTCTCATTTTATACCCTCTTCTCAGCGGCGTAACTTGCCTTTGCCTCCGGATTATAAAAATTATTATAATATTTTTCTAAACAAAGTCTGCTGAATCGGTATTTATTGTAACTATGTCTTAAGTAAATTATAAATATAAAATCAATTCACCTCAAACATAAACGTGTCGGTTTCTTGTCGAATGTCTTCATCAGTAAAAGTAGGATCACTTTTTTGACTATGAAGTAACATTTCCAAAAACGCAAGTTTTTTCTTCGAACCTATAGAAAAAGAAATAATTTTTAATTTTAAAACAATATAAAAACATCTTTGAAAAGTTTTCTTGAATAGTAAAATTTTTTATTTCAAAGAAATAACGAGGTTAGATTAGGTTAGGTTGAAGTGGCCGTTCCCAAAGAGGGAACACACTTAGGCCAATTAGGCCCTTTATGATACCACGGTGGGGCTATCCCCCTACCTACCCTAAGAGGAGACTTCGGCAGGATTAGGGTTGGTCGAATCGATTTCGATTTTAATCGAAAATCGATTTTGAGCGTCGATTTTCGATTAAAATCGAAATCGATTCAGTGTTTTGAAAAAATCGAAAAAATCGATTTTTGACGGACGATTTTCGATTTTTCAAGAAAGTGATTTTTGCGACATGGTCTGTCTGTGTTCAATTTTAAGCTTGAAGGAATTGAGCTATGAGGTTGGAATTTTATATTTAAGTTAGATACCCCCCCCCCCCATTTGGATACCAAATGGCTTAAATAAGAATGCCTACACCCCCAATATGTATATTAATCAATAACGGATATCGTAAAAGTCTTATATGGTCTGAGTTGCCGAAAAGACTGTGTAAATATGTGTGAGTGTGAGTGTGAATGATAAAAAAGTGTGTGTTTAAAAAAAAAATCTTGAATTCAAATGTACCTTAAGCTTACTGTCGGAACCTAAATATATGTCGACACAAAAATCTGGCACAACTTTCGCTTACTGAATATAAGAGAAAGTGCTGTGCGTCCCACCAGATTTTTTAAGAAATATAGAAGCTGATGTTTGATTCTCTTGGTTTGTTAAAACTTACGCTATAACGTTAAAACTTAAGTTATAAAGACTAAATATGTTATACCATATACAAAGACAACATATACAATGTGTTGGTCTTTAAAGTAGTTATAAAGACTGAATAAATTGATTTAGGCATCAGTAATGCAACGTTCTATTTTTCTTGTTCTATAAACCGCTTGAAAATCGTAAACAGAACCTTAAAATCAACTTGTGGGCATAGGGAAAATTTTTTGTAAAAAAATCGAAAATCGATTAAAATCGATTTTTTAAAGGCAAAAATCGATTATTTGGTTTCGATTTAAAAAATTTAAAAAATCGAAAATCGAAAATCGATTCAGCCTCCGAATCTACCAACCCTAGGCAGGATGTTTGAATTATTTGCGGCAAGCTGGATTCGAACCCGAGCCGTGTGGAGACTTCGGACTCCGTAATCCTTAGCTTAGCCGGCTTAGCCATTGCCTCCTCTTCAAGAAGAAATAACAAAAAAGACAACTTTTCAAACGGGTCGTTTTATTTTAAATACTTTGTTTTTATTTAATTTCAGAAAAATTTTATTAAAAAATCTGGTGTGACTGGTCGCACAGCACACAATTTCCTCGGTAATCGAAAGTTGTGTTCTGTGCTTTTTTGTGTCGACATATATCGTCGCCTGAATCACGTAGTGGCGAATCTCAATTTCTATCATTTTTCAGGAGAGCTGTTTATAGTTCGTGTTGTTATATTAAATGTTGACGCAAAACCAAAAAACCTAAATAATACGAAAAAAAAAACATGGAAATACAGATTCGTCACTTTGGGATAATGTAACGAACGCCAGGACACGGCCATACCCGTTGTATCTCAATTTTTAATTTTTTTGAGATATGTCCCTACCTGATGCAAGCGACGATATTTAGTTTCCGACAGTAGGGCACATTTGAATTCAAAATGTAAAATTTATGAACATGGGAAAATATATTTTGTTACCATGACAACCATTTCCCCTATCTTTTTCCTATGAAGTACATGAGCAAAGTGGTCTTCATAATATTTCAATGGCAAAATGAAAATGTACATTTTAAAGAGCATCTAAAAATTAATTGATTTTTCAATTTCTTTTTTTTCAATTTCAATTTTTTATTCAAAATCTTTGAGCGAATTTTGAGAAAATCGAAAAAAACTGAAAAACTACATCAGTAAAGTACTAGTACTTTTTGGCCGATTTTGTTCAAAAACTTCGTGTCACGTCCCACGAGGGTACCTAACTTAAATATAAAATTTCAATTTCCTAGCTCTTTTAGTTTTTGAGATATTTTGTTCACAGACACATAGACCATGTCGCGAAAACCACTTTTTTGGATTCACGGGACCTCAAAACGTGTAAATCCATAAAAATGAATAATAGAACGTGGCTGTAGCTGATATGTTTAATGGAAAGAGGATGCAGCCAAATAATAGAGCCTCTATTCAGTAACGAATACTCTTTATTAGGAACGTTTCGGCTGGCATCAACCCTGCCATCTTCAGCCTTCAAAGCTAGAAAATTATAATACATTCATTTATCAAATATTTTTCTCATATTATAATATTCATGTTAATATGAGAAAAATATTTGATAAATGAATGTATTATAATTTTCTAGCTTTGAAGGCTGAAGATGGCAGGGTTGATCCCAGCCGAAACGTTCCTAATAAAGAGTATTCGTTACTGAATAGAGGCTCTATTATTTGGCTGCATCCTCTTTCCATTAAACAAATCCATAAAAATGTAATCTATACATATATAGATATAAATGTCAAGAACATATAGTCTATTATATTTTTACTTTCTCTTACCTCTATATATATGTTAATATATATAGAGAGAGAAAGTATTGGATTCATGTCAAAAATTCGATGTCGAGATTTTGATGGATCTTCACGTTTTGAGGTCCCCTGAATCCAAAAAAGTGGTTTTCGCGACATGGTCTGTCTGTCTGTGTGTCTGTGAACAAAATATCTTAAGAAGGAAAAGAGTTAGGAGGTTGAAATTTTATATTTAAGTTAGGCACCCCCATGGGACCTAACACGAAGCTTTTGAACAAAATCGACCAAAAAGTACTAGTACTTTACTGATTCACTTTTTCCAGTTTTTTTCGATTTTCTCAAAATTTGCTCCAACGATTTTTTTTTAAATTCAAAAATCAATTATTTTTTAGATTCTCTTTAAAATGTATATTCTCATTTTGTGATTGAAATCTTCTGAAGACCACTTTACTCTTGTTCTCCATAGAAAAGATAGGAGAAATGGTTGCCATGGTAACAACATATAAATATTTTGCCATACTTATAAATTTTACATCTTGAAAATCGAATGTACCCTACTGTCGGAAACTAAATACATGTCGACACAAAAAATCTGGTGTGACAAGCACAGTACACAACATTCGATTACCGAAGGCAAGAGAAAGTTGTGTGCTGTGCGCCAGTCACACCAGATTTTTAAAATGTATATAATTCGTGAGCGAAACGAGGTTGGTTTTTTCTCTTTGATTCTCCAAAATTATCCTTAACAACTAATTTGTGTATTGATTGATTAATTACCAAATTCTTCAGTGGATTCCCCTTGTGAATCTTTGTTTTTAAATTCCTCGCGTTTAATTTTAAGAACCTGAAATAAAAAAAAATATTATTAAGATGATGTTTCAAAAAAGACAGCAAAGGTGGGAAGTCAAACTATTGCCATTATGGTCGTGCAAATCGTAGAAGTCTAAATGTTAATTTAAAAAAAAAAAAAAAACACGAAAATTCAGGGAGAATAATAAAATTTAGTTTATTCAAAGTATCAACTCTCGCTTTTTACACATTTTTCGGGCAAATCGTGGATTCCCTGCCAAAATAAACTGTTCGTTTTCGTCGAGCCATTTTTCACAGTGGATTACTCTATTATTTACCTCTCTAGTTTTTCCATGAAGAATTTTCAATGCATCGCTATGTTTCCAACCTGCTGGCGTCAAATTGAAAAGGAAATCTGGTCTATACCAGGGTTTAAACATTCGAAGCATAATCAGTTGAGTCATCCTAGAAAAAAAAGAAATAATTTAATTATAAATCAATTTCATTTTTCGGGTCCGCGAGATTCACCCTTTTACAAAATATATTTATTTTATAATGGCCAAAGTAGTGAAAGCCAAAAAAAAAAAAAATCACTATTTGTGCATCCATTTATTCATACCCCAAAAAATGTTTATGCTGGGTCTAAATCTAATATGGGGATTTATAATATTATACGAGGCCCGCGGAGCTGTGATGCATTTAAGTGGGCAGCAAGGGGCATTTGGATTGGCCACCCCTGGCTTAGAGGCACAGGTCTAAACAAACACAAATACAAATTTATAATATAATACAATAAACAAAACAAATAAAATAAAAAAAAGGGTAGTATATGTAGTTTTTAAGAGTATTGATAAGAAAATTCTTATCATATATATATAATTAAAAAATAATTTAAATAGGAAAAAAAACTGACCTCATTTAACAAATACTCTTTATCACTAGTTTAAAAAAAAACTTATCTTTTTCAACAAGATTTATTTTTATTGAAGGTCTCTAAACTTTTGGATTCGATAAAAAAAAGAGTGAAAAAATATCGATAATTATCACTATGAATGAAATAAGTAGGCTATTCATTTGAAATTAAAATTGAGAATTTATTTATTTGTATAAAATGCGTCTCGGCTATCTTTTTTTAATCTAATGGGTTGTTCGGAATGTCTCAGCCAATTTGAAATTTAAAATTTTAATATTAATAAACTGTATGCAGAGAATTGAATTTTGTAAAGAGCGGAACAGAAGGTGCCAAGTCAGGGCTTTATGGAGGCTGCGGCAAGACATCCCAACCAAACTCCAATATCTTTTGACGGGTGGCCAAAAACACGAGGTCTCGCGTTGTTCTGATGAAAGACCACTCCCTTTACGATTGGCTATTTCGGGGCGTTTCTGTTGTATGGCAACTTCAAATTGTCAGAATTGATTGTTTGATTACGCGGCAACAATTCATAAAAGAGAATGCCCTTTATTTAATCCGCACGGCTGACGTTTCGGTTTCGTGTTTGACTTTTCGCCACAGATCTGAAGATGGTTCAAACACGGAACCGAAAAGTCAGCCGTGCGGATTAAATAAATAAAGAAAAAAACCTTAGCTGCATCTCTCATTTTATACTCTCTTATTAAATTAAAATTAAACATACTTGAGAGGATGTAAAAATTAAGATACAAATAAAGAATTTTTATAATTCGAAGAGAAGTTGCTGTTGATGTTATGGAATGGAAAAGAACAAGTACAGGTGCAGCAAATGAAGAGAGCCTTTGGATGCTAAATGCCGAAAGGAGACGTTTCGGACAAAATTTATTTGTCCATCTTCAGTCCTCGTTGGCTTATAAATTAATTAGGCACAAAGTTGTCATTGTTGTTTTGGCACGAATTTGTGCGCATGTATATTTTTATAAAAATAGGCGAGTGTCAATGTTTCGTGAATGTCTATAAGATAAGTCTATAAAAAAATTCGTGCCAAAACAACAATGACAACTTTGTGCCTAATTAATTTATAAGCCAACGAGGACTGAAGATGACAAATAAATTTTGTCCGAAACGTCTCCTTTTTCGCATTTAGTAAAAATTTTTAATTAGACATATAACAGAATATTTATTAATTGAAAGCGAAAAGGGTTGGTACCGCCGGGAGTCGCACCACGGATGTACACAGCATGCCCTACTACTGGACCACAGAACCGCACTCAAATCGCTAATTTCAGTCTGCAGGAGAATCAAGCTATCTAGATGAACGTTTTGAGAAATCCCCTCAACCCCCATCCAGATCGTGCCTCGGCCACGGAGAAATCTGAACGTTTGATTTGAGCGGCGTTTCTTCTGCAGACTGAAAAATTAGTGATCTATCAAATTCAAATAATTGAGTGCTGTTAAGCTAGGGGCTGCCCTGGTTTGAGCTTCTGGCTCATTTATGCTTTTATGCCTTCTCTCCCCACATCTCCACTAGGAAAAAATACAAACGTTAATTCTGTTTGTTTTTACTTTCTTCTCCCGCAATGTATAAAAGAATGGAAAGAAATATTGTGAAAAGAGAAACTCACGATTTGACTGCATTCACGTAACTAGATTCCTTATTGATTTGTGCATTTACTGGAACTCCCATGGCGGTCTCTGGAAATTTAAAAAATTTTGTATTATATAAAATCTGGTGCTTTTTGAGGTTGTGGCTGTGATGTGATTATAATGGAGAATTGGAGATATCAGCCAAATTGGGATTATCTAGGTCAGCGTTTTCAAAACTGTACCCTAGGGAGGCGCGGACTAGTCCCGTTATAAGGGGAGGCGCGAATATTAGCCACAGCAAACAATTTTCTAAATGATTGCTAAAATTTTATAAATAATATAATAGATGTATTATTAATTAATTTTTATTTGTATTATTTTATAAAATGGGGGGGGGGGGGGGGAGGCGTCATACGATTAAATAGTTTTAGGGGAGGCGTGGTAACATAAAGTTTGGAAACCACTGATCTAGGTTCAATAAAACTCGCAGAATAAGACGTTTCAGCCTGAATTTATTTGGCCATCTTCAGTTATTGGGAATTTTACACAAAGTGCAAGTGTACATGTGATCAAACCAGCACTCGTCAATAATTTATATATCCAAATAAATTCAGGCCGAAACGTCTTATTCTGGGAGTTTTATTGAACCTAGATAATCCCAATTTGGCTGATACCTCCATTTCTCCATTATAAAATCAGGTGTATTCCCTCAGTGCTTTATCTTTCCCCCATCCATTAAAAATTTCGCTTCATTTCCTATCACATTAATAAATATTATATAAAAATGTCTAATACTCTAACATAAAAAAGAGTTTAAAATTGATTTCTTTCTTACCAGCAATGATATCCAGAGCACATAACGTGATATATGGGAATATATCGAAACTCTTGCCATTTGCTTCTTTCTTCAATCGATCCATTAAAATATCGCTATTGGTGTCAAATACTTCCACAAACTGTTCAAGAATCTTAAAATGAAATGTCGGTGTTAGAATTTTCCTATGCTTTCTCCAGCGATTACCTAAAAAAGAAAAACTCTTCATTAATAAAAATTAAAAAAATAAGACAATTTGCTAATTTGAAATCTGCCTTTTTTCTATCCAAAGAGCAACCCATTTAAAAGAAAACTTTTAATAAATAAAAAATTATATATATCACGTCCGGATGTGTGAAGAAAAAACTTTTATTTATTTATTTTTTTTTGCTATCTATTCCCTATAAAATATTCTTCATTTATTAGAGTGAGGTGGATAGCTGAGTAGATCTTGTAGTAAGGAAGAAAGAAAAGAGCGATTGCAGCTAGGTTTATTTCGTTTAATAATCACTTCAAGCCGACGTTTCGGTCAGATATACGCTCTGATGATGGTCGTATATCTGACCGAAACGTCGGCTTGAAGTGATTATTAAACGAAATAAACCTAGCAGCAATCGCTCTTTTCTTTCTTCCTATTCTTCATTTATTAGAAACTAAAGCAGCGAATACGAATTGTAACATATTTCGTTTAGTCAAAAGTTATATTTCCTAAAAAACACAGAATATACTCCTCGGAGGCTAGGTCCAACAAACACATAAACAAACATGTATGCACATCATTTCTCGAAAACGGCTCTAACGATTTTTTTTTCAAATTTTAAATTTATACCAATTCCGGTCCCAATATGAAATTGTCTCGTTTTTGGGAAAATTTACTGATGTACTTTTTTAGTTTTTTTTTCTTACTTTTCTCGAATTTCGCTTAAAAGAGATTTATTTCAAATTTTAAATATTTCCCGTATAGAAAACAAATTGCCTTTGACTGATGTATTTTTTTAGTTTTTTCCAATTTTATCAAAAAAAAAAAAACGTCCGAGCTTCAGATCGGTCAACCCGGAACTTAATATTAAAAACAAAACTTATGCATTTTAATCAGTATGTCAAAATAAAAATGTCACATGACCCGATAAAGTACAGAGACTTGTCCTTGAAACATCAAAAAAAAAATCAATAAGTTTTTTTATTTATTTAATTAGACCACTATAAAAGGAGAGTCTTACTAAACCATTGGTTAAAATGAGTGTCAAAGTTGCATGTATTAGTTTCCGACAGTACGGTACATTCGATTTTCAAGATGTAAAATTTATAAGTATGGCAAAATATTTATATTTTGTTACCATGGCAACCATTTCTCCTATCTTTTCTATGGAGTACAAGAGTAAGTGGTCTTCAGAAGATTTCAATCACAAAATGAGAATATACATTTTATAGGGAATCTAAAAAATAATTGATTTTTGAATTTTAAAAAAACGTTGGAGCAAATTTTGAGAAAATCGAAAAAACTGAAAAAGTGAATCAGTAAAGTACTAGTACTCTTTGGCCAATTTTGTTCAAAAGCTTCGTGTCACGTCCCATGGGGGTGCCTAACTTAAATATAAAATTTCAACTTCCTAGCTCTTTTCGTTGTTGAGATATTTTGTTCACAGACACACACACAGACAGACAGACACACACACACACAGACAGACCATGTCGCGAAAACCACTTTTTGATTCAGGGGACCTCAAAACGTGAAGATCCATCAAAATCTCGACATCGAATTTTTGACATGAATCCAATACTTTCTCTCTATATATATATTACATATATAAAGGTAAGAGAAAGTAAAAAGGACTTGATGTTGTTATTTTTACTTTCTCTTACCTCTATATATATGTTAATATATATAGAGAGAGAAAGTATTGGATTCATGTCAAAAATTCGATGTCGAGATTTTGATGGATCTTCACGTTTTGAGGTCCCCTGAATCCAAAAAAGTGGTTTTCGCGACATGGTCTGTCTGTGTGTGTCTGTGAACAAAATATCTCAAGAACGAAAAGAGTTAGGAGGTTGAAATTTTATATTTAAGTTAGGCACCCCCATGGGACCTGACACGAAGCTTTTGACCAAAATCGACCAAAAAGTACTAGTACTTTACTGATGCACTTTTTCAGTTTTTTTCGATTTTCTCAAAATTTGCTCCAACGATTTTTTTTTAAATTCAAAAATCAATTATTTTTTAGATTCTCTTTAAAATGTATATTCTCATTTTGTGATTGAAATCTTCTGAAGACCACTTTACTCTTGTTCTCCATAGAAAAGATAGGAGAAATGGTTGCCATGGTAACAAAATATAAATATTTTGTCATACTTATAAATTTTACATCTTGAAAATCGAATGTACCGTACTGTCGGAAATTAAATACATGTCGACACAAAAAATCTGGTGACAGCACAGTACACAACATTCGATTACCGAAGGTAAGAGAAAGTTGTGTGCTGTGCGCCAGTCACACCAGATTTTTATCTGACAATTGAGAAAAATGTTTTAAAAACTCACCCGCGCTGTTAAGGAGGCCAACGCCTAACCAAGGAGTGAATAGATCGTAGCTCAAACCTTTTTCTAACAAGCGATTATTACTCATTACCACCTGGAAGAACAAAAATGTCAATTAGAAATAAAATTACTAATGAACCTACAGTTCAACTAAAAGCAGAAGCGAAACTACATTGACTCGCCCCCCCCCCCCACCCCCACACGTACGAGAATGTCGCCCCCCCCCCCAAGAAAAAAAAAATGACAGACAATTTTTCTGATCCCTGAATGAAAAAAAAAAAATATATTTACGATATTCTATAATTCTTCAACTTTCCAAAGATCATTCATTCTTGAAAATCTATTAATTATAGACAAAATAATTATCAAAGTCAAGTTTCAGCGCAATCCATATACCCAAGGAAAAAGCTCCAACTTCTAAGGCATTTATCATAAAATTTTCTTTTATTGGTACTTGATAATTTCGTTAATAATTAACCGGTTTGCACGAATGAATGATTTTTAGAAAATTAAAGAACTCAGAATATCGTAAATACACGACTTTTGGTTGGAAACTTTTTAGGGGTGTCCAAAGTTGGAAAAAAAACTTCGATTTTTCTAAACTTTTGCCAGTTAGCTGTGTTTTGCACCATAAAATCACCACAGATTGTACTGAAAATGGAATATTTTATGTATTTTAACTATCTGCATATTTTTAAGGGATGCCCCCTTAAAAAAAAATCTTGAAAATTCAAAATTAGAGCAAATTTTCTATTAAAATTTATTTTTCTCTATATCTCTAAAACTATGTCTAATGGGGCAAAACTGAAGACATTTTTTTGAATCAGCGCTACCCATATACACAAGAATAGCTCATAATACTTCAGAAAAAAAAATTCACTGTAATGAGTTTCCTACATTTTATTTTTTAAATTCTTTATGCGCCCGGGTCTCTGCGCCCCTTGGCCTGCTGCGCCCTCACCCCCGCATTGCTGGGTCCGTGGGTGTTATTTACGCCCCTGACTAAAAGTGATAAAATATGAACCTGCTATAAAGTAGTCTACTTGTCATCCAAATTATAACAGCAAAAATCGCATTAATTATGTTTATGATTTATGTTTGTAAATTTATCTTGATATTGTTCATCTATTTGGTACGCGGACATAAAAAGAATCGCCTCCACGAATACAGCGCTTGTTATAGTCAAAAAAAATTCATTTTTCTCGATCATAATTACCTCTAAATCCCGTGGGTCACTTAATCCGACAAAGAGTTCGTGGCCAAGAAAAAAATCGACATGGCGAGCCATATTTGAAAGTAAGATTCGTCATTTGCTCATAGAAATCTGAAAATAAAAATTAAATATTTTGAATAAAAATAGAAATAGAAATATTTTCCTCTTTTATTTTCTGTTTCAATTTAAGACATAAGTTGAACTTTAATTTTATTTATAGAGAGATATAGTGCACAATTTATTATATAATGTTATTTATTGATTCAAAAATATAAATCAGGAATTTATCAACTAGTTTTTTTTAGGAGTTCTTAAACTTGTTCGCGGACCCCTTTTTGAACTTTTTTCTCGCGGAGCCCTTACTAAAGCCGGGTATCCACTACGCGCTCCAAGAGGACGAACATTGGCGCGCGTTCCGGCCGAAGACCATTTTGGAACGCGAGCCAATGTGTTCGTTGGAACGCTCGAACGTGAAGCATCAAAGATGCCGCTCGCGCCAGTTGAGTCGGACAATAGTACTATTTTGTATGTTTGTTGCGTTCCAAGATGGATAACCAAAGTTGTTGTAAATTAATACTATTAAACTATATGGTACAAAAGAACTGCTGTGGAATAGCAGAAGTTCTTCCTATCACAATAAATCAAGTTGCTTGGAGAAAAATAAGTTGTGAAATGGGAGTTCCTGTGCCAGAATTGAAGAAAAAATCACTGTGCTCTTGTCATATATATATACCTGTATATATATTATTTCATTCACCAGCGCGCTGTTCGTTTCTGTTTTTTCTTGTATATAATACTGTGAATAACTATAAGAACTGCTTTTCGACCACGACTGACCTGCATGTTGAACTATCAAACACTGGAACAGCTGGCAAGCGTACTTAGTTGATATAGTTCAAATATTTGGAATGCGTTCCGTGGAACGCGCCGAGAGCGCCAGTTGGGACGGACGATATTACTATTTTCTATGTTTGTTGCGATCGGGGCGATGGATAACCAAAGTTGGCGTAATTTAATACAATTATATGGTACAAAAGAACTGCTGTGGAATAGCAAAAGTTCTTCGTATCACAATAAATCACTCAGAGAAGATGCTTGGAGAGAAATAAGTTGTGAAACAACAAGAGAGTACCTGTGCCAGAATTGAAGAAAAAAATGACGGTGCTCTTGTCATATATATACAACTCTTTCATCCACCAACGCGCTGTTCATTTCTGTTTTTTCTTGTCTATAATATTGTGAATAACTATAAACGCTGCTCTTTTTCGTACACGACTGAGCTGCATGTTGAACGATCAAACTGGCACGCGCGCTTTGTTCTAGTTCAAATTCCGCGGAACGCGCTCTCGGCGCGGTCATTCATGGCAGGAGCTCATAATGGATACGCGGCTTAAGCCTTTTATGTCACCATTCAAGCTTGATTTTTGAATCAGTATGAATTCTTGGTGTATATATATAATGTACCGGTATATGGATATTAAAATTTTTGGTTTAGTAATAAACTAGGAATACAAATAGTCTGCTATGCACTTCCAGTACGAAGCCCTTCAATGTTATTTAATAAAATCACATTTTTTATATCAATGGGCTGATCACGGGATGACCGTAAATGTTTATAAAATGATCAATACCTCCGTAGTGAACAAGTGATTATGAAATCAATTGTGTGCTTTCATAATTTTTTCCCCTCTCGTTCTTTAACACCTCCTGGAGCCTAGTGCAGAAGTATAGATATCACTTCATACTCTAGGACAGTGATTCTCAACCTTTTTTTTGACAAGGCACACTTTTGGAGGCACAGGAAGAAAAAGATCAAGTTTAAAAGTTGTTTATTAATAAATACATGTATTGGGTTAATTATTAATAATAAGAAGACTTTTAATGAGAAATTTGGGCTTGATGTTTTTGAAAATTTCATTTCTATTTGGTCGTAAAAATTTAAAAAAAAAAAGAAAAAAGAACGGAATAGTTGTGTTTTGGGGGAGGGGTTTTCCGGGGGCGGGGACAAAGGAAGATGAATTGATTTGTTCTGTGACAATGCTACTCTCATATCGTCTTCTACATTTAACAGTCTCGATCTTTTTTTGCGTTTTTATGTTGATTTTCGGCCCTCGGGGCTTGGTGTAGTAGGTAGCGTGCCTACCTCCTATACCAAACGTCGCGGGGTTCGGTCCCCAGGCAGTCCGATGATTTTAAGTATAAAACGAATTGTGGCTGTTATATAAATTAGATTAATGAAATGAAGAGGATGCAGCCAATAATAAATAAAAATCATCTATTTTGTTAACACTCTTTATTTAGGAACGTTTCGGCCATGATCAACGAAGCCATCTTCAGCCCTTTAAGAGTATATTTTATATTGTTAACATACAAAATAGACATTGATTGTAGTGTTAACAAAATAGATTCCTTTTATTTATTATTGGCTGAATCCTCTTCATCTCATTAATCTAGTCCGATGATTTTATTTAAGCCATTTGGATACCAGATGGCTTGGCTTAAATAGAAATGCCTGGACTCCCAATAGATATTTTCATGAAATAACAGTTATCGTCAGAGCCTAAGCTGCCGAAAAGACAGTGTGAATGGTGTGTGTGTGTGAGTGTGAGTGTGAATGAGAAAAAAAAGTGTGAATGTTTAAAAAAAAAAAAAAATGTTTTCTTTAATTTAACCTTTACTCGTAATAAAAAAAAAGCATATTTTTTACTATATAAATTTCTAGAATTTGGCGGCACACTAAGAATTTGACTGCACACAAAAGTGCCTCGGCCCAGTGGTTGAGAATCATTGCTCTAGGGTTCAGTCAGGGGCGTATATAAGGGGGGCCGAGGGGGCCCGGGCCCCCCCCCCCGAAATTTCCCAAACATATACATATATAGGGATATAGAGACATCAGCGCAACAAATTTTTCCGCAGGGTGGAAAACTTTGATTCCACAAATGAAAAAATGTTCCGCAAAAAATTTCGTGTGAAAAAAAATATAGTTTCTTAAAAAAAAAAAATTTCCGCAGAAAGATTTTTGAGTTCAGGCCCCCCCCCCCCGAAAAAAATTTCTATATACGCCCCTGGGTTCAGTGGTTCGTTTCCCTTTTTGAGTGTTGAAATTTTTCTGATTTATATTCACTTTTAATAGACGGATAAAAAATTCCACTTAACAGTTAACGATTTGAAAACGAAACGACTAAAAATTTTTCCTCTGTCATAAAATTAAAATGATTTTACCTTTGGTGTTTCTGCCCATGTAGAAAGTATTCCCAAAATATGGAAGAGGTTTCGGACCTCGGAGACCATTTACACTTTGCAACATCCCATTGAGCTCTTTTGATTTTTGCCAATACCAAATAATAATCAAAATTGGTACAGCGGCAATTAATGTGATAAAAAGTGTCGATTCGAACATTTTTAGAAGCAAATTCACGGGTCACAGAGAGAGGGAGAGAAACACTGCCGGTTGGATTCCCGACCTCAATTGGACTGAAAGCTCATTCAATTTCTGCCAGTAATATTTATAAGCTTTGCTTGTTAACAAAACAAGGCCATTTTATTCTCCTCAAATATGTTCAAACTGATAATGGAAAAGATAAATAAATTAAATCAATCTCTAAAAGAATAAGAGGGGGAGGGAGGGATCTTTTTCTTAACAAATGCATCTACAAAAATAAACACAAGCGAAAAATACTCGTCCGTCAAAACAGGAAAATATCGTTGAGAAGAAATTATTTTTTGACGATGAGTTGACGGAAGGCTCTGATCGTGACGGCGCCGGCTCTGTATGGACAGCGCCACTTAAATTCCATTAAAGATAGTTTTTGTGACGGATACTAATCGGAACTAAAGGAACGGGACGTGACGTGACGTGTGTGAATCGACCTTAAAGTGGTCAGAACATTTCAATGGCAAAATGAGAATATACATTTTAAAGAGCATCTAAAAGGGAATTTTGAGAAAATAGAAAAAAAAAACTGAAAAAGTGCATCAGTAAAGTACTAGGACTGTTTGGCCGATTTCAGCCGAGTCAATTATATGTTTGCTCGCCGACTCATAACATCTTGAATATCGAATGTACCCTACTGTCGGGAACTAAATACATGTCGACACAAAAAATCTGGTGTGACAAGCACAGTACACAACTTTCGATTACCGAAGGTAAGAGAAAGTTGTGTGCTGTGCGCCAGTCACATCAGATTTTTTAGTTTAATTATGAGACAAAAGCATTTTTGTTTATGTGTCTGATCTTGTCGGGCTATTATTTATATACAGTTTTAAAATATAGTTATTTGACTATTATATACCACTCTTATATCATCCCCCTAAATCTCCCATTTTGATTGGACCAAAAATTGGCCCGGCAAGATCCGGATCTTTATTCTGGGAGCTATTCTTAGCCCAAATCCATTGTCAGAATTCGGTCCTCACATTTTGCATACTCAACTACCTCCAGCGCCCGCTCTACTATTTGAACATATTAAATTATTTTAATTTTCTGAGGGCTCGCTGGTGTAGTGAGCCAGGGTGTCAGCTTCTCAAAGAAGATCCCTGTTCAAATCCTTGGCGTGCGGGATTTTTCATTAAATAAAAATATTTATTTAATGTAAACAAATCCTCAAGCAAGCCCTGGATTGGAATATAGGATCTTTCCACAATAGCCCTCAGGCAACTCTACGAGGAGAGGGAGTTGCTGTGACATCCCGTCCTGTGGAAGGGACGTAAAGAAGGTTCCCTCTAAGTGATGCATTCTTCGAAAGGAGTAGGCTACACGCCGGTGCTGAGGGAGTCCCTCCTCAAACCAGGACATCCTCCATAGCATAGAAGAGGTTGGATAAAAGGAGCCGGTTGGAACCAGAAATAAGGATTAGTTCACTAGCTGGAGACGAACGAAGGAGGAGGAGTTAGAGATAGGAAATGATGTAACTTCCCGAGGTGCCGGTAGATGGCTATATTTAGAAAAAGAACCTGTATGAGACTGGTTATTTAATTTTTTTGCAATCCTTGGTTTGGAATCTTATAAACTTTCTCATCAGTGCATATCTGTGAAATAGACATAAATTATTATAATTTATATATAAAAATTTTTCTTTGACATGTTTTCTACTTACCTGAAATTTATGAAGGTATTTGTCACAAAAATTTATAAAAGATTTTTTGAGAAAATGTTGAGTGCATGGGTTAAGGGTCTGGACGCTTGTTTCTGAGTGTCCGTTCTTGAAAACAGACGAGATTGATGAGCGAGAGTAGACAGATAACTTTTTTAAAACTAAGATGTTGTGTCTTCATTAATCGTTTCAATCATTTTGAGGTATTGAGATGGTGTTTTTGCTTTAGCTTCAATACCGTGGAAGGATTGGCCGTCTTCTCTTTTTTGACAACGTTTCTAGGGGGCACCACGTAGAGGTTCCTTCCAGGCCCCCCAAAAGGTGCGAAATTTAATTCAATTAATGCATGAGAACTCGAAATGAAGTTTTTTGTTTAAACAACCATATTTTATTTAAATGGATTCAATGTTATGCGATAAAATACGAAATACAGATTTTTATTTCATATAAGAAAATTAATTTCTTGTTTTATTAAATGCACCTTTGAGTGAGTGGTTTTTTAAATTTGCCAATCTAGATTGTTCCTGGTGGACCAAGAAATTTGTGATATCGATATGAGAGAAGTTTCTCTTGATGAATAGAATAGCAATATGTTTCTGAATTCAAAAAGCCAAATGCGGTACTGTGGTCATGTGGTAAGGCAGGCCGAGTACAAATTGGGAGATCCAAGGCTCGAGTATCGGCGATATCAATTTTTTCGGCTTTTATGATTTTTATTTTATTTCAAATAGGAACTTCATTTGGAGCACAAGTAAGTGTTTATCCTGAAGAGCACCAGGTTACTCTTCAATTCAACTCTTCATTTCCCCGAGATAAGGAAATACCTGAATAACAATAAACATTTATCTACAATACAACAAAACAAGAGAATATTGAAAATTGACAAAAAAATAATATATTACTTTCTCTTACCTATGTATATATGTAATATATATATAGAGAGAAAGTATTGGATTCATGTCAAAAATTCGATGTCGAGATTTTGATGGATCTTCACGTTTTGAGGTCCCCTGAATCCAAAAAAGTGGTTTTCGCGACATGGTCTGTCTGTGTGTGGGTGGGTGTGTGTGTGTGTGGGTGGGTGTGTGTGTGTGTGTTCAATTTTAAGCATGAAGGAATTGAGCTACGAGGTTGAAATTTTATATTTAAGTTAAACACCCCTCGGGACCGGAAAAATAAGCTTTTAATCAAAATCGGCCAAAGTGTACTAGTACTTTACTGATGTACTTTTTCAGTTTTTTTTTTCGATTTTCTCAAAATTTGCTCCAACGATTTTTTTTTAAATTCAAAAAATCAATTATTTTTTAGATGCTCTTTAAAATGTATATTCTCATTTTGCAATTGAAATCTTCTGAAGACCACTTTACTCTTGTATTTCATAGGGAAGATAGGAGAAATGGTTGCCATGGTAACAAAATATAAATATTTTCCCATACTTATAAATTTTACATCTGAATTCAAATGTTCTGTACTGTCGGGAACTAAATATATGTCGACACAAAAAATCTGGTGTGACAAGCACAGAACACAACTTTCGATTACCGAAGGTAAGAGAAAGTTGTGTGCTGTGCGCCAGTCACACCAGATTTTTTTCTTCAACGTTTGTTGTAAAATGAAATCAATTTCATTTTTCCAAAGAAGTGGTCGTCAAAATTATTTTTTATAAGAATTTTAAATTTGGAGCACAAAGGGCCCGGCCCCAAAATTGAACACAAGCTTTAGACTCACATATATTGGGTCATTAAAGACACAAGGAAGTTAAATATTCTAGATAATGTCATTGTTGAGGATGAATATCAG
>JAKCPI010018146.1:0-15360 GCA_023213315.1 Euborellia annulipes | reverse complement strand
TGAAAAGATTTTTAGGAATAAAAAATACTTTTAAATAGCTCAATAAAATTAACATTTCGCTTAATTAAACAATTAAATAAGCAATAGAATTCATTAATTTCTTTTCATTTCTATTGAGATGAGTTTTTACTTTCTCTTACCTCTAAATATGTTAATATATAGAGAGAAAGTATTGGATTCATGTCAAAAAATTCGGCACCACACGTCACAAAGGCAAGAAGCAGCTTATGCCGAAAATTAACCTAATATGCCAAACACAGAGGGTTCATTTATTCGAAGATAACAAGAAAAACTCACTTGCTTTAAAAAGAGCCACAATACATATTAATACTAATACATATAATGTACAAAATTCTCCTATAGACGCTATAGTTTCCTTGTACAAAAAGATCGCACGTGCATGCTTGTCAAGTTTGCAGTTACGTGTGTAGACGTCTCAACAGTTAAGCAAAAAATTGACTTCTATATTAATTTAAGTTAAAAAAATGGTTATGCTAAAAAAAAGGGCAGTGTAAAAGCGGTTGTGATAAAGTGAGGGAAGTTGCTTTATTATTTTTTTATACATGTATAAATAAATTAGCATTTTAGAGATATTTAAAGTTACATAATTATATTGGTTTTTCTGTAATTGCAATTCTATTTTTTTTTCTTCTATTTATGTTCAAATTCCAAAAAAAAGATCAATTAAACAAAAACGACATTGAGTTTTGCATAGATTTCAAATAAAAAAAAAGACATGTGATTGATACAACGTTTTTCACAATGAGACAGCAGGTTTGTAAATAATTAAGCAAAAATTTTTACTTTATTATATTTTACTAAAACTGTACTGTGTATGAAATATATAGTTATAGATTGTGATAAAAAAATATAGATTTATTTAAGATTTTTGTGGGTCCAATTTTGCTAGTGAAACAAGTGACCATATTGCTGAGATTGGATCCCGGAATTTGTAGTTTCGGAGTCTATACGTTATAAACAAACAGTACGACTGACAGACATTGTCTTTTATAAACTGTATAAAGTATTGAAGATGAAAATAATTGAATGTTTTCAATAAGAGAGATAGGATTTGATATTTTATTAAAATTATTCTAAAAATTGGGGTTTTGTCTATCCAACATAGAGTTCGGATTTTTTAATAAATAGTTTTTTTTTTTGTTTTTGTTTTTTTACACACACTTTTTTCCCATTCACACACACACATACACACAGCCTTTTCGGCAACTTAGGTCATAAAAGACTTTTACGATAACCGTTATTGATAAATATATCTACAGTATTGGGGGTCCAGATATTCTTATTTAAGCCATTTGGTATCCAAATACCTGGGATCCGTTAGCACGCTAACCCCTACACCAAGCCCCGATGGCCCGAGCCAGGTTTATGTTATGGAAAATTTTTCCAAACGAATGCAAAATACATCAAGAAGATGGTATACCTAATATTTTGTTGGATTTGTAGTCACAAAGTTCAAATTTTATGGGAAGACAAAACCACTATTTTTAGTTTTATTATATAATCAAATTCTTATTTTATAAAAATTAATTTAACCAAGCTCGGTGAATAATTTACTCCAGTATTAATTATCTAACCTTATTAATATTATCACTGCCCTCGAATTTGGTGTAGAGGTTAGCGTGTTAATAATCTTCTATACCAAGGGTTGCGGGTTCGGACCCCAGGCAGTCGGATGATTTTATTTAAGCCATTTGAATACCAAATGGCTTAAATAAAAATGTCTAGGCCCCAAATATATTTATATATTATAAATACTTAAGTCTTAAATGGCCTATGTTGCCGAAAAGAATGTGAATGTGAGTGTGAGTGAGTAAAAAGTGTGTGTTTAAAAAAAATATTATCCCTGTTGTTTTTTGTTAAAAATAAAAATAGCCTTTTTGACATTTTGAATTAAATTAATTTTAAAATGAAAGTTTCCAGAGAGAGAGAGAGAGAGATGTATATTATATGTGATATGTTTTAAATTATTCATTATACTATTTCATTTCAATCTTAAATCACCTCAAGAGATTATCATGGGTAAATCTTGTTAATGTTGAATAGTATAGAAAGAATGTCATGTCATTCTGTCGGATGTTGAAATTAAAATTTTTGGAAACAAAAAATATAACCTGCTTTTTACATATGTTTAAAGATCCCTTATCCCAGTTCGGTTATCTCTTTATAAATATCTAAATTTTTTCTCTAAACAAAAGGACTATCAACTAGATATAAATGTCCAGGCTCAAGATAAAAAGGTTTCGATGCCTGTTCTTATAAGTAGAACGTTTTACTGAATCGAGATTAAACTATTCGTTAAAGCCGGACAGTGCACCTATTATTATGTTTTTACTGGTAAAAAAGATATTTTAGTATTATACTATTATACGGTGTTATAGGAGGCAATTATATACGATGAACAACAAACACGTTTACTAATATTTAAGGGAATAATGGGGCCTTGGTGTTGTGGTTAGCGCGCTGGCCATTTGTACCAAAGGTTCGCATCCCGTCCCAGTCGAAAAAATTTATTTCAAATGAATTGGATATCAAATTTGGCCAAAAGATATTTAATTTAATTAAATGTTTAATTTTGTACAGTTTATATACTCGTAGATATATTTTGAAATATTTTATTTAAGAATAATAGAAATATTTTAATCAAGAAAAATATAAAATATTTAAAAAATCAGAGCCCTGAAAAAGATTTTTTTTTTTATATGGCTGACTGGGATTATACTATCTAAGGTTTTGTTATACGAGTATAAAAGCATTTGAATTCCATTCACAGGATATTATGGGGATTTTAACACTTCCTCTCCCCATCAAAATTCCAAATAAAATAAATAAAAATATGGAGAGAGTAATATAGTATTAAAATTTTAAACGTTATTCAGGTTTATTTTCTAAGCAAAAACGATAACTTTTAACATCTGTAAACAGCTTTAATTCATTTTAACACTTCCTTGCCACAAATAGTTATTCTGTAAGCAAAAACTTTAAAGCAGAAGCGTTAACATTTAGTCAATAGTGTTAAAAATTAATGTCATGTCTAGGGGGTGCCTTTAATATTTTAACCCCCTATTTAATGCATCAAAATGGCGTCTTTAACCTAAAAAGTAAAGTTATGCTTTTGAGAGCTTTGAAAAAAAAGCAACATGTTAACGTCGCTGTTAAAACTTTGTTTAGAAAATAGAATTTTTTAACGCTGATGTGTCAGAAAGACCTACTAGATTGAAAATAACAAATCAAGTTAGTAATGCACAAGCACGAGAGGTTATCGAGGGGTTTAAAAACACAACACGAACAAGCAGAAAACATAGCTATCTTCATGTGAATTGGTAACACCTGGGGCTAAAAATAAAATATTAACTTCACTGGTTTAGAGAATAGTATTTTTTAACGCTGATGTTATTACTTTACTTTTTAAAATACATTTGTTGATGTTAAATTTTATCGTCTGTTTTTAGAGAATAGACCTGAATAGAGGTTATAAAAAATATATATTTTTTTTAATTTATTCATTTTGAGTGATGAGAGGTGGTCACCCTGATAGTATGAAAATAGTCCCTTCCAGAAAAATTCTCTGTTAAGAATAAGTTGAACTAGAAAAATAAAAAGCTTGTTCGGATATAAATCAATTAAACTAATTTAAATAAGAATAAAAAAAGTTTTTTATATGTATCTAGTACCGTTAATAGTGTTTTATTGTGTATTACGTAAGTGATTCGCAACTCCGGAATGACCAAATGTTAGTAAATGGTAGCTAAATGGGGGTTAATGGGATTGCATCTCACTCAAGTACAAGCATCAAAGAGACCGAGAAGGAAAGAGAAAGAGGCTGTGATGGACCATCTTGTGCTTGACCCTGACTTAGTGTAGATAAATGAATGAAAGAGAGGAAAAAAGACGTCATTTCTGGATGATATACACCTGGCAGGATATCCGTATGGAGGAAATGTGTTATGATTAGATTCCAAAATATTTATTTATTTATATCTCTTTAATTAATTTTAATTTATTTACTAGGGATAAAAAAGTGATATCATATTGAATATATGATAATGATTGCATATGTGATAACGGAAAACAAAATATAGAAATAAATTGGTTATTAAAATAATAGGATACAAAAACAAAAACACATAAAAGGTTAATTTACACAAAAAAGTATGGAAAGATATGATATCAAAATGGCACAAAGTAGGCCTTTAAAAATTGCCCAAACATAAGAATTAATGGCCTTATTAGCCCGAAAGAGAGCGAGGCTGTGGTCCATTAAAATTGATATTTCCCCTTCTGCCAGGTTCCAATTTCATTTGAGATAAAATGAAGAGAAAAGTGAAAATGATATACATATATATAAGAACTGGAAGGCTTATGACCTTAACATAGCAACCAGCAGAGGGAATGGATGGGAGAGGATGTCAACTTTTTATCGAGAGAGGAGAAAAAGTAACAAATCTGAGAAACTTCTCTTAATAATAAAGGGCCGGACTAAGCCGAGCGCACAACTTTGCCTACCCATTATTCAAAGAAATAACGCAACGCGTTTGTTTATTTGTTTTGATTTTGCTCTGTTATTATGTTAAATTTTCAAATATATATAATTTTTTAACAAATTTATAACAAATTAGGGTACTAATATTATATATCATATTACCGATGTTTACCAAAAGCTTTTCAGTTCTTGGCCTCTACCCCTATTTTATGTGTGCAAAATTTCAAAACAATTGGATGAATAATAGTTTTTGAGTTTTCGTTGACAAAAAAAATTACCACAGACATACACACACACAGACACACACAGAGACATCATTCCAAAAACTACTTAAATGGATTCAGGGGACCTCAAAACGCAGCTTTTGGCAGCTTCAGAAAAATTTCAATTTTTTTTACGATTACATTAATTTTACCGCCCGGGAGCCGTGGCTCAGTGAGAAGACATTAGCTTCTCGCACCGGAGTCCCGGGTTCGCTTCCCGTCCCAAGCGAGAAAAATTTATTTCATTTGATTTGACTACAAATCATTTGAAATAAATAGGGATGGGGTCTAAATGGCCTTAGATGCCGAAAAAGACCTTAAAAAAAAAAAAAAAAAAAAAAAAAAAACTTTACCTGCCCAACCTATGGTTGGTGGGCAAAGTTAAAAATTTACGAGTTAAGCTAAAAAAAATCTGGTGTGACTGGCGCACAGCACACAACTTTCTCTTACCTTCGGTAATCAAAAGTTGTGTACTGTGCTTGTCACACCAGATTTTTTGTGTCGACATATATTTAGTTCCCGGCAGTAGGGAATATTTGAATTCAGATGTAAAATTTATAAGTATGGGAAAATATTTATATTTTGTAACCATGGCAACCATTTCTCCTATCTTTCCTATGAAGCACAAGAGTAAAGTGTGCTTCAAACAATTTTGAGGGCAAAACGAGAATATACATTTGAAAGAGCATCTAAAAAATAATTGATTTTTGAATTTTAATCAAAATCGTTAGAGCGAATTTTGAGAAAATCGAAAAAAACTGAAAAAGTACATCAGTAAAGTACTAGTACTCTTTGGCCGATTTTGATTAAAAGCTTATTTTTCCGGTCCCGGGAGGTGTTTAACTTAAATATAAAATTTCAACCTCCTAGCTCAATTCCTTCATGCTTAAAATTGAACACACACACACCCACCCACACACACCCCACCCACACACAGACAGACCATGTCGCGAAAACCACTTTTTTGGATTCAGGGGACCTCAAAACGTGAAGATCCATCAAAATCTCGACATCGAATTTTTGACATGAAACCAATACTTTCTCTCTATATATATATTACATATATACATAGATAAGAGAAAGTAAAAATAGGTAAAATCGCAAAATTAAATACGTAGATGGATGATTATGGACAGGAGTAGCCAATACACTCTGTAAGAAGGTTCAATCACCGGAGACGTTTCTGTTCTTTTTATTTAAGAACCATCTTCAGTATTCAGACGGACTGTAAGAGAGCAAGTACAGGTGCAGCAAATAAAGAGAGCCAAATGCCGAAAAGGAGACGTTTCGGACTAAATTTTATTCGTCCATCCTGTAGGTTTATAAACAAATTAGGCACAGAGTTGTCATTGTTGTTGCGGCACGAATTTGTGCACATGTATATTTTTTTATAAAAACAGGCGAGTGTTTAATGCTTCGTGAGAGTCTATAACAGCGTTTCCCAACCTTTTGAAGTCCACTGCACCCCAAAGGTGCGTTGGGAATAATATTACACACTGGCGGCACCCTTCCTTTTTTTCCCTATCAAATCGAAATTTTTTTCCACCCTGGGGCAAATTTTTTTTCCCTTGCGTGAAAATCATTTGACCTTTTTTTTGGCAAAGCTTAACTGTTAATTTTTTCCGATCTACGGAAAATTTTGCCGCTTCTATTTTAATCATTTGACCTTTTTTTTAGCAAAACTTTATTTTTTCGCCTCTTTATTTTATTTTTTTTTTATCTAAATATCTCGCGACACCCCTTAGTGCATTCTCGCGGCACCCTTGAGTGCCGGGGCACACCGGTTGGGAACCACTGGTCTATAAGATCAGACGACTACAAAACAAGCCTTAAATCCTAGGCCAAATGATAACGCATGTAAATGTAATTTATTATGCTGAACAAAGGAAGTAGAGACAGTCAATAATGGTGTATGATTGGTTCTTGCAAAGACAAAGTTTCTAATCATATTTTAAGGGGAAGTAGCAAAAGCAAGAGAATGTAACCTGAACTCAGGCAAATTTGATGTCATAAATTAATAACTTCCCCAACTCCCTTTTCCCTTCTACCTCAACTTTATGAATCTATCGCGTGTGTACTTTAATTGAAATCTGAGATGAGATGCGCAACTGTGTTATGTGGATATGGATGAATGGACAGACAGTTGAGAAATAAAGAAAGAATGAATGGATCCATTGAGAGAGGGAGAGAGGATCAATGTCTTCATCTAATGGATCCATTAAATAGCCATCATTTCGATAATTTATTTATTTAGATATCAAAAAGCTTGCCTTTTAGGAAAGAAATTCTACTTTCAATAAGATCAGTGTTTAGGATAAATACCATGATCTAATTTCATTAATAAAAAAAAAAAAATTATATTCAAATGCTTTATAATAATTAATTTTTTTGAAATAGATGGGCTTGTTTAAATGTTTAAGAGCAAACAAAAATTTGTTAATTAATTTTGTTGATTTAAAGATTAATTTTAAAATTTCATAAAATTTAGTCAATGTGATGGATTAAATATCAGAAACATATTAGCTTCTTTCAAGTTTTCAAGCACCGGACTCGTGCGCCACAGATTAGCTAAGAATGGAACGCGTTAATCTGTCAATTAGCCTCCTTGAAAAGTGGGTAATATAAATACTAAAATTCGACTTAGAAACTAAAAATATACAAAAATGAAAGATTTAGACCTAATCAGAAATAAAAATAGAGACGAATACAATTAAAGCCTAATTCCCACAGAACACAATTTTTACTATCTCTTACCTATGTATATATGTAATATATATATATAGAGAGAAAGTATTGGATTCATGTCAAAAATTCGATGTCGAGATTTTGATGGATCTTCACGTTTTGAGGTCCCCTGAATCCAAAAAAATGGTTTTCGCGACATGGTCTGTCTGTGGGTGTGTGGGTGTGTGTGTCTGTGTTCACTTTTAAGCATGAAGGAATTGAGCTATGAGGCTGAAATTTTAGATTTAAGTTAAACACCCCTCGGGACCGGAAAAATAAGCTTTTAATCAAAATCGGCCAAAGAGTACTAGTACTTTACTGATGTACTTTTTCAGTTTTTTTCGATTTTCTCAAAATTCGCTCTAACGATTTTGATTAAAATTCAAAAATCAATTATTTTTTAGATGCTCTTTCAAATGTATATTCTCGTTTTGCCCTCAAAATTGTTTGAAGCACACTTTACTCTTGTGCTTCATAGGAAAGATAGGAGAAATGGTTGCCATGGTAACAAAATATAAATATTTTCCCATAGATACTTATAAATTTTACATCTGAATTCAAATATTCCCTACTGCCGGGAACTAAATACATGTCGACACAAAAAATCTGGTGTGACAAGCACAGTACACAACTTTTGATACCGAAGGTAAGAGAAAGTTGTGTGCTGTGCGCCAGTCACACCAGATTTTTTTTTCAGATATGTGAATTAATAATATTATTTTTTAGGTTTTAAAACATATCTGATTATACAATAAAAGGAGCTGGAGCAGCCTAAATAAAGACTCTGAATTTAACTGAGTCGCTTAGGGAAAATTTTATTGTCCCATCTTCAGTCCTTCAAAAATGTTCATGTTCCCAGAGTTGGTAGTCCATATGAAACCCAAATATGCTTGTATTGTACGTACTGTATTGTACCCATACAACCAACAACGGGATGATGGGATAATAAAATTTTCCCGAAACGTCTCGTTGATACAGTCATTTAAGAGGAAAAATTATAAAATCTAATGTAATCTCTAGCGGCTCATAAAGTGAAAAAGAAGTTCCCAGAGCCTTTAATAAGTTTTCTTTTACTTTCTTATTGAGAAATATATTGTTGTTAAATTGTATGAACAAACAGAGGCCACTGACTTCATTGATATATTCTATTATATACAATATTATTGGAAAAAAAAATTCTAAATCTTATTTCATTATTATATTAGCCTAAATATTTTATTTATTGAAAGGAGAGAGAGGCCTTTTCAAAAGTTTATTAGCCGGGGGGCCTGGCAACGGAGAAGAGCAACAGTCACCACAATCATTGCGGTTAAGTGATGCCAAGCACGGCGAAATTCGGAATTGGTGACCCCAGGCAATCAGCGTGTGGAACGCCCCCCTGTAGCCATCGATACTATGTATTTTCAATAAATAAATAAATTTACCAAAATGGCCTCTGTAGCCGAAAAGAGTTCAAAAAAAAAAATTTTTATTAGATGTTTTTTGTAAATATTCTCTTTTGGTGGCAACTCGAGCCAGCACCCTCAAGCAATAATTATTTATTATCTGGAATCCAAATGAAGAAATTAGGTAAAGAAAGAGGAATAGAAAAATATATATTCATTCTAACATGGAATCTGTTCCCCATGATAAGTGAAAAATTTGGAGTCAAGATGCAGTGGCCGTTTATTTTAATAGGAAATTAAACATTTCCAAGAGAAGGTTGTGATTGATTCGCGAATTGGCGAGGAGAGTTCAAATTTCCCACGACCAATGATATTCCGGTCAGGTAGTCTGTATTGTAGTGGCCAAAACGGTTGCGATCTTTTTGAGATACGACAAACGATCAACGACACTTCCGATAAAGAATAAATATAAATAAAAAAAATCCCATCCATCTTATCAAGTCCCTTCCGCTAGTAAGCCAGATAAAGAGACCATTCCCACGTATAATTATTTATTAAAAAGTCATTATTACTAACATGGTAGTTAATATATTCTTTATATAATTACCATTTATCTGAGGTGTAGTAGGTAAAAATAAAAGATAATAATAGTACAACTTACAATGATGATGGCCCAGGCGAAGAGGAACAGCTCGCTATTGATAAGCATTGATAAGCTCTAATGACCCTCGTATAGAAGATGTTGGAAGCAATCGATGTTTGAGTATTTAAACCTAAAAAGAAAATAAAATTGTAGTTCTAAATAGTCTTGCCATTAAAAAACTTACAATAATTATACAGTGAGTTTAAAAAATTAGAGGAGGTATTATTTATGTAAAATCGTTAAGCAGAATATTCTAAAATGTTAATATATCTCCAGGTCCAATTAGTAGACTAATCATAATTTTTGTTTGGAATGATGAGAAAAAATTTATCTTTTGAAATTTATTTTAGTTTTCAATTGATCATATACCGGAAATAATAAAGTAAGGGACCAGGATCGCTGTTATTAAGCAGTGCTGTAGAGCGCTAAGAACAAGTGGTAGTGGTATAACCATAATGAATATTAAATTGAAATATGTTTTTATATTGGCTACCAATTCATTAACTTTTAATAATTAAAGGGATTATTTATGTAAAATCTAATAGTCTGAATTTTTTATGGTAAATTCAATTTAGAGGTCGCAACGCCACTATTAGTTTCACATTATTTAGTAGAAAGTAGTTTTTATAGCAGGTAATATATGTCTATAGATTTTTTAATTTTTAAAATATTCCCTAAGGAGATATATTTTTAGAGAGTCAAAATATCTCCTTTTTTTTTTTGATATTCGAGAAGTCCATCGGGAAGTTTCAAATCATGAAAGAAATAGACATTTAGACAGATACTCACTTGAGGATTAAAGAAATAATAAAAAATAGATTCTGAAAAAAAAAACTTATAGAAAACAAATTATTATACTTTCACTCCTCCCTAGGTTTATTATCACTAGAGACCGGATTTTAAGCAAAATGCTTATTGCAGAATTTTATAAGCAACCATTAGATATTTAATTTCTATACGAATTAGGAAAAACTAAGTGCATTGAGATTGCATTTTTTATGCTTTTTTTTGCTTTTTTTGAGTTTTCATGCTTTTTTTCCTTTCGTGCTTATTTGAACTTATTTTACGGATATTTGTAATTTTTTTTTTTTTATTAAAAAACTTTTTTTTCCCATTCACACACGCAAACACCAGGGACGTATATAAGAGGGGGGGGGGGCGCCCTCCCCCAAAATTTTCCAAAAACCCCGCAGGGTGAAAAAATTTGGTTCCGCAAAAAAAAATTTTGCAGGGCGGGGCGGAATAAATTTAGTTTCTTAAAAAAAAAATTTGTATACGCCATTGGTATGAGTAAAAATTGCTTATTAGATGCTTTTTTTCAACTTATATGCTTATTTAACAACTTTTTATTCAAGTTTTTTATGCTTTTTTAAGCACTTTTTTTTCATTTTTTAATGCTTTTTGTCCGGTCTCTAATTA
The DNA here is from genome assembly GCA_023213315.1 of Euborellia annulipes. Classification (NCBI taxonomy): domain Eukaryota; kingdom Metazoa; phylum Arthropoda; class Insecta; order Dermaptera; family Anisolabididae; genus Euborellia; species Euborellia annulipes. The sequence continues at coordinate 4,425 of JAKCPI010018146.1, read as the reverse complement.
TCACACAAAAATCGGTTAAACGGCCAAAACAAAAAAAACAAAGAATTAATCAAATTAATTAATGAACTCTTCTTTTAAATTTTTCTGATAATACTCATTATCAGGGCCGTGCTTAAGGGGGGCGACCGGGGCCTTTGCCCAGGGCGCAAATTTTGAAGGGGCGCAAGTGCAGATGAATCTTTGAATGCTAATATCAGTGGCGGCGCGGCGTCCACTAGGCAAACTAGGCGGCCGCCTAGGGCGGCAAAAAAGGGAAAAATAAAAAAATTTTGGTTCCGCAAGCGGCACCCGAAAAAAATTTTGGCTCCGTGGGCGGCAAAAATTTAGCGTCTCTAAAAAAAAGGTAAAATATTTTTACGGGCGGAAAAAAATTTTAGTTCCGGGGGCGCCACACGAGAAAAAATTTCGGTCCCGGGGCGGCAAAAATTTAGCGTCTCTAAAAAAAAGGTAAAACATTTTTCCGGACGGGAAACATTATTGTGACAATGTAAAAAATATATACAAAGGGCGCTAATGGACTAACTTGCCCCGGGGGCTAAATAACCTAGGTACGGCCCTGCTCATTATTATCAATTGGTCTAAACAAGTAAGCAATCTACCGGACGGCCGTGAGGCCGGTTGCTCTGTATTCCATCGAGACATGGGCCTCCACGAAGAGAAGCGAATCGGCGCTGCATGTGATGGAGATGCGGATGACGAGGTGGTCACCTGGTGTCACCAGACTTGACCGCATCCCCAATGATACAATCAGGATCAGGTTTGGCATAGTGACAATCACTGACATTGGTTTGGACATGTCGTACGCCAAAAGACTAGTGTGGCGAGGACGGCGTATGATATGGGGCTCCTCGGACGACAATGAAGAGGAGCACCTAGGATGACTTGGCTTCACCGGGTCAAGAGAGATATGACCGAGCTGTCTGAGACAACTATTTAGAATAGGATAGTGGAGGAGTAGAGTGCGGTACCCCGACCCCGCACCGCGAGATTAAGGCGAAGAAAAGAAGGTCTAAACAAGATTACTTTTTATGCTACGATTGTAGAAATCACAATTAATATTTATATAGTCAAAATATTAAGATGGAAAGGAGGTGATGATATTCCAAAGTTATTTTTTTATAATAAATGAAATTTTTTCTGATGAAAATTTTTATTTATTAAATGAAATTTCCTCTTGAGATCTAACTAAGGTGCTTCACTTTTTTTTAAATTTAAATTTCACATCTGTTGATTTCTTTTTTTTATGCAACTCAATTATTTTTGAGCTTGAATAGAACCAGCGGAGGGGAAAAAATTGAATTCGCCCAGAAATCAAAGGTAGAGAATTTATCTCCGCATTTTGGGATGATTGGACTTTAGTTTTTTTTTTATAAATCGTTGCCAATGAAAGAATTTTTATTAGATTAGTTAGACAAAAAAGATGTGAAAGCAAATGGATTTACTAAAATAAAAAAAATAAAAAAACACTTAGATATGCATTTAAAAAAATATTTCCATTCTAATTTTAAATAAAAAATCTGAATGAATTAATTAATGAATGAAACATGATTTAAATGAAAAGATAAAGTTGAAGGACACTTAATAAATTATAAAATAGCTATATTAAATAAATTATCTTAATGGGGAAGGAAATGCTATTGATATAAATTAATAAGAATTGTAGTGTTTTTTTTAGTCCTTGGTATCTGAAGTCACACTTGAAAAGTTCATTCAAGCTTGCATGACACTTATGTACATACATGTACTTATATATACAGTAGTATATTATATAATAGCCCAAAAGCCAAACATATTTTTTAGACTAGAAGGCCTATAGGTAAATAAGAAAAAAAATAATGGCTAACTATTTTTATTTATTTAAATAATTTAATTGCCTGCTTTGATGAATAATTAGATAAATGAAATTTAAGTGAAAGTTTTTTTATATCTGACAACTAAAACAAAACAAATTATGAAAATTTTATTTACCTCCAAAAGGATTATCAAAGAAGACATTTCAGGTGTTTCTTGTTATTTCAAAAACAATTTATTCATAAAACCATTGAGTTCGAAACACTTAAAATAATTAAATTTATAAAGAAAGCACTCAAGCACACTTCTAGAAATAACAATATAGACTAAATGTTATGTTAGTTCGGGGGAAGTGAGGGCGTTACCGGCGAGCCTTAAACAATCAAGCTGACTACGTAATTCAAATTTGATATTAAAATCAAAATAAAATAAAAATATTTTTCAATTAGGCTGGTCGTCCACTGCACGCGACTTCGCGCTACATTGTGACATAAATTTCATATAAATTTCTAACCAAAATAAAAATTATCAGAACCCGCGACCACGCTACCTCCTACACCAAACCCGGGGCTAAACGCTGTTATAAATTATAAATAATATTTTATATTCTTTATAATTTATACAATTCCGAGTAATTTCTTGGATCACCTTAAAACTCCCCTTCTAGACAAATTTCCCGACTACAGTTCTGATACGGGTGTTTATTTATGAAATGATCATGTTACAATATTATCTCTTTACTCCATCCTCACCTAACTTTAACTCCATTTTTTTCTATTAGACTGAGGTAGTTAGCTGAGTAGATCTTGTAGTAAGTAATGAAAGAAAGAGCAGTTGCAGATAATTTTAATTTCGTTTTATTAGGCACTTTAGTTGACGTTTCGGTCAGATATACGAGCCCTGAGGAGGTGGTCGTGTATCTGACCGAAACGTCGGCTTGAAGTGCCCAATAAAACGAAATAAAAACTAGCAGCAACTGCTCTTTCTTTTCATCCCCTTACTACATTTTTTTCTAGTTATCTCTATCTCAATATAAACATAGAATGATTAAAAATTGTATAAGTAGGCCTACAGAGTCTATATCACACTATTTTATTTTCAAAAAGGTATACAATATTATAAAGCGAATTCACAACATTACTTATGAATGAAATTGATTTTAATATTGAATTTTATTTCCCATCCCGTCAAGCATGGTTTCCATTGTGTTCGCGTATATTTCATAGGTCTGTCTGATTTCATTAAAATATATGTTATTTATTAAAAACTTGTGACTGGAATGAATCACAAGCGAACTAAATTCAGATTTTTATTCCATGCAAATATATAATATTCAAATTAAATTAAAATTAAAAAAAATAACAATTTTCTAGAGGTTTCTCTATAAAATTTCATGAGAAATTACCTTCATATAGAAACAGATTAGATTATTAAAAAGAATATAATAATAAATTTCCGGTGATATGAAATTCAAATGATAAACGGTTTTGTTTGTGCCAATTTGTTTCAAGTCACGATTGCTTGGATAAACTTTCAACTATAGGCTGTCAACATCATTAGAGTGTGTCAAATTTGTTTTTTTTTTCTTCTTTTTTTTTTTTTTTTTTTTTTTAAGAGAAAAATATAAATTATCCTAATCAGCGTTTTCCAAATTTTTTTCTTAAAATATGGAATTCAACCTTGTTCTTGGGATTTTAAAGGGTTTAATTTAAACAAAGTTAATAAAATTCTGGAAAGATTATCTGTCTGTTCCCACCTTGAAGATATGAAAGTTATATCCTGAAATATCAACTAAAAATTTATTATTCTAGTTCTAAAAATATATTTAAATTAGCTGTATAAATTGCAAAATATTATATAAACATGGATAGAATATTTAGATTATACAGTGTACTTGTTGTTGAGCAAAAAATGACAACGCACACCGATTAGGCAAAAATGCTCAATGAAAATACATTTTGTCCAATGGCAAAACATTTTGCCTAATCGATATGCGTTGCCAGGCCCTCTCAAAGAGCGTTTTGCCCAATTGCGCGGAGTTCAGCCTAAGGCGACAGAGACACACACATAATGACGAGTCATTTGAGCTGCCTACCTTACAGGGGGTATTCATAAACGAAAAATTGAAAAGATTAATAAGGTCATAAACTAAATCTTAAATAGATTAGTTTTGGTATAAAATTCAAAATTTTGTTTGAAATAAAAAAAGAATAGACAACAATGGAATGTTTAAAAAGGTGACACGGTATATAGAATTTTTTCCAGGCTCTCTCAAAGAAAAATGTTCATTAAATTTTTTTTTAATCAAAATTTTTCCTTTTTCACCTCGGGGGCGCGGACTCTATCAAAGATAAATTTTCAGTAAAGTTTTTTTTATCTAAATTTCTCTGTTTTCACCTGAACCTCCCGAGGGACCCAGGCACTCTCAAAGACACAAGTTTTATTAAAAACATGCTTATATATTAATATAAGATTTAAATTTTCGACCGTTGGTTCTCGTTGAAACATTTTGTAAATTAAAATTAAATATACAAATTAAACACTAGGTTATTTGTTTCAAAGGTTTTATTAATTAAAAACAAATAACCTAGTGTTTAATTTGTATATTTAATATATTAATATATTTCATTTTTA
>JAKCPI010018145.1:0-40792 GCA_023213315.1 Euborellia annulipes | reverse complement strand
TTTTTTTATATTTTCATCTATTAAAAAAAAAAAAAATGTTTTTAATTTTTCAAATAAATAAATTTATTTTCTTTTTACTGAATATAAATTTATTATACAATGTAATACAAACACTTAGAGAAAATCATTAGGATTATTTTAAAAGGGAAAAATAAAATATTTGAACAAATAAAAGAAACCTCAGTCGTTCATTTGTAATTTGAAATGGAATAATTTTCTTTATTTACTATAATTGTAAAAAAAAAGGAATTCCAATTAAACAATGTTTTTGATAGAAATATAAATTTTATACAGGTCAACAAAAAAGTTTTTTGAAATTTAGGTCCTGGCTATATGGAAGCGCTAATTCCAAAAATGCCATCAATTTCGCGCCATCGGCTCTAGTTTTAGAGATATAGAGAAAATTAAATTTTAATAAATAATCTGATCAAGAGCGACTCTTATTTTAAATTTTCTAGATTTTTTTAAGTCGTTACCCCCTGCAGATAGTTGAAATACGTAGAAATAGAAGTCTATACTGTAAAGTTTGAGCCCATTCGGAGGTGGCTTAGTGGTGCAAAACATGGCTAAAAGTTTAGAAAAATTGCATTTTTTCATTTTTTTTTCAGGACACTCCTGAATAGAATTTTTACCATCCCTGAATGGAAAAAGTATGTTTACGATCTTCTATAGTTTTTAACTTTCCAAAAGTTAAGCAATGCCAAGCGTGGCGAAAGCCCCGGGATTGGGGACCCCGAGCAATCAGCTTGTAGAAAGTCCCCCCGGTAGCCATCGGTATAATGTAATTTAGAAATATATTAAATAAAGTCATACCTGGCCTCTGTAGCCGAAAAAAGTTAAAAAAAAAAATAAAATAATTCATTGATAACGAAATTATGAGCAAAATAGTTTTCTTAGTCAGGATTCAGAGCTATCCATCCATATACCCAAGAATAGCTCTAAATTCTTGGCGGAAAACACCATCTTTATCATAAAATTTTCTTATATTTGCACAAAATTGACTTTGATAACTATTTTGTTCATAATTTCTTTAGAATGATTTTTAGAAAGTTAAAGAACTACAGAATATCGTAAATATGTTTTTTTTGCATTCAGTGATGGTAAAAGATTCTATCTATTAGGGGTGTCCAAAGTTGAAAAAAATGAAAAAATTTGATTTTTCTAAAATTTTAGCCGTGTTTTGCACCACTAAATCGCCTCCAATTGGGCTGAAACTTTATATTTATATGTACAGTGGAACTTCGCTTAACGAGCATAATTCGTTCCAGAATCATACTCGTAAAGCGAAACACTCGTTATGCGAAACAATAACATTTTCCCCTTAGAGCTGTCCCCTCATGACCCAGACTGATGTAACATACGCACAATCCGGGACTTTCTCTCTCCTCTCCACTCGTTAAGCAAGTCATGTTTTTACAATTTTTTTTGCTCGTTATCCAAATTGCTTGTTATGAAAGGGCACCCTAAGCGAGGTTCTAATGTATTTCTTTTTAAGGGGTAAAGCCAGAAAATTCAAAATAAGAGTCGCTCTAGAACTCATTTTCTATTAAAATTTAATTTTCTCTAAATCTCTAAAACTAAATTTGATGGAGAAAAACTTATGGTATTTTTGGAATTAGGGTATCCTATATAAAAACCCAGGAATTGCTTAAAACACCCCGGTAAATTACACATTAGACCAGCGTTTCCCAACCTTTTGAAGTCCACGGCACCCCAAAGGTGCGTTGAGAATAATATTACTCACTAGCGGCACCCTTATTTTTTTCCCCTATCAAAACGAAATTTTTTCTGCCCTGGGGAAAATTTTTTTCCCTTGCGTGAAAATCATTTGACCTTTTTTTAGCAAAACTTTATTATTTTTTTCTCTAAATATCTCACGGCACCCCTTAGGCATTCTCGCGGCACCCTTGGGTGCCGGGGCACACCGGTTGGGAACCACTGCTTTAGACAATACAAGAGGGATTTAGTCTGTAAGAGTCCTGAACTACTCGACAAAATTTTTCATTGAGTGTAATTATATGGGGAATTTCTCAATTGAAAAAAATCTTGCCTTAATTATATTTCTATCAAAAATGTTGTTTAATCCTTTAGTTTTTTAATATTAAAATAGCAAAGTGAAGGGGGAGGGGTCATAAAACATCGAACATGTCATATAGCGACTAAGGGGCGTCGAGTTTAGCCCCTAGTAAATTAATATATATAGGATGAAAAAGAATGTGAATTGTACAGTTGGCAAATTGATTAAATTTAGTTGGCATTTTTGGCCCTCTCCCCCCCCTGAAAAATCTCTTCGCTACGCCCCTGGATATAGTATGTCTGTTTAAGACTTCTGCACTCTTGCCTCAAAGCCTGATGATGGCTCCCTAAATCTATGCCGAAACTTCCTGTATAAAGAGTTTATTTAAAAATAGTGGCCCTTTTCATTTGGCTGGAAATCTTCTTTACTATACTATAATTCAATTCATATTTCTCCCACCCCCCCCTCCCATTTGTTTAAGACTTGTCATGTAGAGCATATTTCAATATGTTACTAATAAAGCTTGCGAAAATCCAATGTCCCTGAGGATTATGTCCGCTGGATACAGAGCTTGTGTGAGGGGACATCAAGCAGAGTCAGATGTCCGGCAGGAGGCTCCTAACAGTTTCCCATTACGGTTGGCGACCACCAGGGTAGCTCTCTCTCGCCGCTGCTCTTCATCGTCTGTATGGATGTCATCACTCGGGATCTTCAAAGACACCATACGTGCCTCCTTTACGCCGACAATGTAGTGCTGAGTGAAAAAACTCACGACAAACCTGGAAATTCCATAGGCATCAGGAAGAATCGCCTCGCCCAATACGGTCTGCGTATTAACGCCTATTAAAACCTATGATGCAGTACTTTCAACAAACTGCAGATCAAGTCCTAAATGTCGCAGTTTTTGCTATTTTGGTTCGAGAGTCAGTGATAATGGTTAACCATCGGATGAGATTGCCGGGCGTATAAATGCCAGTTGGCTTAAATGGCGAGAATTCGGAATCCTTTGCGACCGACGGATGCCGATTTATTTGAGTTGGCACAATCTACCGGACGGTTGTGAGGCCTGTTACTTTTTCACCCTCCCCACACTTCTTTATATTTAGGTGGTCACTTGGTGTCACCAGAAGTGACCGCATCCCCAATGACACCAGTAGGAGCAGGTGTGGCAGAGTGCCAATTAGTGATAAGATGCGCGAATGGCGTCTCCACTGGTTTGGACATGTCGTACGCCAAGAGAGTAGTGGCGTGGCGAGGACGGCTTACGATATGACGACAACGAAGAGGAGCACCTAGGATGACTTGGCCTCACGGGGTCAAAAGAGATATGACCAGGCTTGTCCTGTCGGAGATAACAGATTTGGATTGGGGGGAGTGAAGGGGGAGAATAAGACCCGCCGACCCCGCACCGAGGAATAATCAGGCGAGAACAGAAGAAGAAGATTAATAATAATAATAATAATAGAAAAAGCTTGATCTCGCATCAAATTTATATGATTTTATTAATTTTTTTTTTTTTTTTTTAGGTACGAGATGATCGATTTGTACCGCAAAAAAATCACAAATGATCCATCGATGGCGACACTTATGTTCCTCGATAATCCTGAATGTGAGGAGAAATGGGGTGGATTTCGACGTCAGCTGCCACTTGCCGATAAACGTTTCCTAAATCCGCCAATTTTCCACGAGTTTTCTATCTTTAATTATACAGTCAGGTGGTATAGTCATTCTCTGTCACTTCACTTAATTTAAATAATGTAGGGTTTTTTTTTATTTTGCATTTATTTATCAAAACTGACACTCAGGCTATAAGGGCTATAAATTATTCAAAATGCTTTCATTTTAATAAAGAGTTAACGAGACAAATGAGAGGAAGAATTTGATTAAAACTATATTAATTTATGTGCATAAACGTTTGGAAATTTAAAATTATACTTACAACTAAAAGCTTATAAACTTTAGAATAAAGAAACAAATGTCTTTATTTGAATAAATAAATAAAACATAGTTTATTCGTTTTATCAATCTTTCAGAATACATTTTATTTATTTAAAATCTCTATAAATAAATGTAGATTTCGCTTTAGTCGAAATTTAAAAAATAAAAATTATTTACAGTTTCATAGACTTGACTTTTAGGAATATTCATATTCTATTCTCATTTATCCCGCATTTGATGTCAAATCGGGCTTTTTAAGTCGATCGGTTGGTTCCTAAGCGACATTTAGGAAGAGAGTGTTACTTGGGCTTCCGTGAAACTCTGGCTTTGTGTTTGAACAAAAATGATACCGACATTTTGGTCCATTGAAAGCTAAAAAAATCGAGGATCTCAATAAAAATAAGTTCTAATGGAGAGGGAGGCAGGGGGGGGGGCTATATCCTTCGGGGCCCAGGTCCTTTGTACGCTCCAACCTTAAAATACTAATAAAAAATAATTTTTGGTTAAAATCTCAATTAAAAAAAATAATTTTCATGAAATTTTTTCCTTAGGGAGCCCGGGCTCTTTAAGCTCAAATCTTAAAATTATAATAAAAAAAATCATTTTCTTAATCTTAATCTACTATGTGTCAGAACAGATTATCAAGTCTGGGTGTTGTAGCTGTTGAAACAGAATTGATGGCCAAGATCAAGCGTATTATTATTTTTATTTCTGTTTAGGGAATTTTAATAAATTTTTAAATAATTTTTTTTATGTAACATTATAACTGTGTCAGAAATTGTGTCAAAAACTGTATAAAAAATTGTTGGCCATATAAATTATTTTTTAGATGCTCTTTAAAATGTATATTCTCATTTTGCTCTCAAAATTGTTTGATGACCACTTGACTCTTCTACTTCATAGGAAAGATAGGTTGAAGGTTAGGTTGAAATGGCCGTTCCCAGAGAGGGAACACACTTAGGCCAATTAGGCCCTTTGTGATACCACGGTGGGGCTATCCCCCTACCTACCCTAAGAGGAGACTTCGGCAGGATGGTTGAATTATTTGCGGCAAGCTGGATCCGAACCCGAGTCGTGTTGAGACTTCGGACTCCGTAATCCTAAGCTTAGCCGGCTTAGCCATTCCTCCTCTCATAGGAAAGATAGGAGAAATGGTTGTCATGGTAGTTTCCGTTTATAAATTTTTTTTTTTTTTTTTTTAAACATTCACACTTTTTTCTCATTCACACTCACACTCACACACACATACACACAGTCTTTTCGGCAACTCAGGCCATTTAAGACTTTAGACGATAACCGTTGTAATATATATTATCTATTGTGGGTTGGGATTTCTATTTAAGCCATCTGGTATCCAAATGGCTTAAATAAAATCATCATCATTTGATATTTTGAATTTTAATATGTTGGCGGAAACAAAAACACAAAAAATCTGGTGTGACTGGTCCCACAGCACACAATTTTCTCTTACCTTTGGTACCTTTTGTGTCGGCATATATTTAGTTTCCGCCAACAAATTAAAATTCAAGATATAAATTTAAAAAACACTCACACTTTTTTCTCATTCACACTCACATTCACACACTCATGCACACAGTCTTTTCGGCAACTTTGCACATTCAAGACTTTAAACTATACTCGTATTTATATAATATATGTTTATTTGGGGTTCAGACATTCTTATTTAAGCCATTTGGTATCCAAGTGGCTTAAATAAAATCATCGGCCTGCCTGGGGTCCGAACCCAAACGTCGCGTTTGGTATACGAGGTTAGCACGCTACCTCTACACCAAGCCCCGAGGGCAAATTCAAGATATAAAATTTATAAACATGGGAATATATTTATATTTTGTTACCAAGGCAACCATTCCTCCTATCTTTCCTATGAAGTACGAGAGTAAAGTGGTCTTCAAACATTTTTAAGAGCAAAATAAGAATATATCTTTTAAAAAGCATCTCAAAAATAATTGATTTTTGAATTTTAATCAAAATCGTTAAAGCGAATTTTTATAAAATCTTACAATTTCAACCTCGTAGCTCTTATCTTTGTTTAGATATTTTGTTCACAGACACACACACAGACAGACCTTGTTGCGAAAACCATTTTTTTGGATTCAGGGGACTTCAAAATTTGTATGTCCATCAAAATCTCGACATCGAATTTTTAACATTAATCCAATATTTAAGAGAAAGTAAAAATATGCTTAAAATTCTTTTTAAATTTGTAGAAGATTGAAACCCGAAATTTTATCTTCCTGGCGTAAAGAAATCGGTAAAGGTCAATTCCTCCAAAGTCCGATATGCGACTGCTCTGACATTAAAAAAATATCTGAAGAATTATTTATATCGACATCAACATCTGAGAAGGAGGAAAAACAAGAAGAAGAAAACGTCAAAGAAAATAAAACTAAGAAGAAGAAAAAGGAAAAGATCAAAAAGGATGAAGAGCCTATTCTTTTACGACCATTACCTCTCCCTATCTGCACTGGCGAACCCACTAGTAAAGCAGAGCCGGCACCCAGTTGCCTTGCTCCATCTCCGATCCCCAAATGTCGACCGAGACAACCTCTCACAATCCCCGGCCGTCTTGGTACCTGTCCAGATAACTCTTTCCGATTTTAGAAAAATAAATTCCTAAAAATCTTTAATGGTGGATTTATTTTAATATATATGAGCGGTATGGCAAATGAAAGGTGCAAAACATAATTTATTCAAAAGTGATGCAACATAAAAGAGTCTCTGCATGCTTAATGAACTCCGAATAGACATTAAGCATTCATAGGCATTAATTTTTGACTGCGCCTTTTTTTTTTACCTATTTACACAGGTTTTTTAATAGGAGAATTAAATTCAAGTACACAAGGTTTTTTGTTTCAATGATATATTTATTTAATATTAGCACTTTATACGCATTTCGACACATACTCATATCATATAGTATATATACTCTTATGTAATTCACTTCCGAAGATGACACATATGGTGTTGAAATGCGTATAAAGTGTTAATATTAAATAAATATATCATTGAAACAAAAAACCTTTTGTACTTGAATTTAAAACAACGGTTACCAGTTTAAAATTAATTAATTTTGGCTCTAGTTGAAACATTATGCTTTAATAGGAGAATTAAATTCAAGTACAAAATGTTTTTTGTTTCAATGATATATTTATTTAATATTAACATTTAACAGTATGTAATTCACTTCTGAAGATGACACATATGATGTCGAAATGCGCATAAAGTGTTAAAGATATGAGTAGGATGGCAGCCAGGAAAAGAAATCAGACAAAAATTTAATCAATTTTTATCTAATTTTATTACGATTGCCGACGTTTCGGACGCAAATCGCCCTTCCTCAGGACAACCGATCGAATCGAAGGGCGCGGGTATCCAAATGGCTTAAATAGAATCATCGGACTGCCTGGGGTCCGAACCCGCGACGTTTGGTATAGGAGGTAGGCACGCTACCTACTACGCCAAACTCGGGGGCATAATAATATCTTAAATATTTCGTGCGTGCGAGAAAAATTTATTAAAAAAAGGAAGAGAATGAATTCATTCTGTTCAAGTGTTATCTCATTTTTTAATACCTGGCCAAATATTTGTAGAACATTGTATAATAATAAGAATAAGAATGTGTTAAGGTGACAAAGAGAGAGAGATAGAATCTTAAGAGGCTTAAATGTTCATTCCAACTTGGTCCAGACACCAGTTATGATCATATCACCGTAAAAAAAAATCCATTATATATTGATTTATTATTTACTCAACATTTAAGGAAGAGTTAATCTTATCTTAGTGAGTGTGCGAAAGAGAGAGAGAAATTATCTTTCTTTCCTTTGGTGAAAAAAAGGCATTTCATAGTCATTCATCCGATTGGCAGATGTTGAATGAAGATCTCTTCTCGTAAATGATGAACGTCAAATCCAAATTACTTCTTTTCTCAATACTGTTCCATTTTGTGAAAATTGATATTGCCGTTGATATCACGAACACGACACAAGGTGTAACCGAAACGAAGAGCGAATCGTCAACTTCCCGAAATCTAATCAAGTAAGCGTTTTATGAAAGTAGAAGGTTTTAAGACCCAACGTAAGCGTCATTGCTATTATCAATTATAGGAAATTTTATATTCTTATTTTTAAGAAAAATTATTTAATATATGTGAGGCTTCACTAGGTTATAAATGAAAGAATTGTTTGATTTTACAACTCAATAAATTTCGAGCCCATCCTCAGGAGTAGAGAGAGGGACAATATTAAGTGCCACCCATGCGCTTTCTACGTGAGATTATTTCATTGTTTTTTTAAAATAAAATGAAAATCTTTATTGGAAATTTTCTAGGTTTGAACCATGAAAGTGTCCATTAAAAAATTTATAATATTTTTTTTAAAAACAATGAAATAATCACAAGTAGAAAACCCTTGGGTGGGACTTAATATTGTCCCTCACTGTATTCCTGAGGATTGAGTTGTAAAATCAAACAATTCTTTCATTTATAACCTAGTGAAACCTCACATATATTAAATAATTTTTCTTATAAATATGTTTCACGTAAAATCAACATCACTTTTCCTCCAAAATATTTTCTTATTTTGTTTTTCCTCTTTTATTAAATCCTTTCATTTTTGAAGTTGTAGATTTGTATTCAGAAACTTTCCTATATTAAGAGGAATTTTATTGGTTTTTAATTTTAATTTATTTTTATCAAGTTTGTTATTATGATTTTCTTTCTCTTACCTATATATGTAAGTATTGGATACATGAAAAAATTCGATGTCTAGATTTTGATGGATATACACGTTTCGAGGTCCCCTGCGTCAAAAAATGTGGTTTTCGCAACATGGTCTGCCTGTCTGTTTGTGTCTGTGTTCAATTTAAAGAATGAAGGAATTGAGCTAGGAGGTTGACATTTTATATTTATGTTAACCCCCCCCCCCCCCCGGAGGCGTGAAAATAAGCTTTTAAACAAAATCAGCCACTAGTACTTACTGATATAGTTTTTTTCGATTTTCTGAAAATTTGCTCAACGATTTTGTTTGAAATTCATAATTCAATTCTTTTTTAGATGCTCTTTAAAATGTATATTCTCATTTTAGTTTTGAAATCTTAGGAAGACCACTTTAGTCTTGTATATATTTATCAAATTTTAATAAATTTCTAATTTTTTTTTTTTTTAGGGTCATAGAGACAAGTCTCCGGCCACTAAATGAAACCCCAATAAGACACCGAAGACACCGCACACGTCGGAGGCCTAAATCAACTCGGGATCATTTGAATTATTGTAAGCACAAAATGAGCCTAAGTAAATATTTTCATAAGACACACGCCTTTTGAAGATTAGATAATCATAATTAATTTATTGATTACCGGTTCTTAACCTGGGTTAATATTATAAATTAATCTTTATAATAATATCAACCCGTGTCTAAAATAAAAAAAAAAACGATTTTCAAAAATTTGCTGCTTTGTTTAAAAACTAACATCTAATTAAAATTGATCTTTAAAAACATTAACAAAAATTTTTTTAATATGGACTTGAGAAAATTATCCAGACTACGGAAATGTTGATCCTTAATTGGACCATGTTACGCATTAGTGTGTCAAGCGCCAGCTACCGAGATTTGAGAAAATTAACATTAAAGTTTTTTGTTTTCATTGGATTATATATAATTTTTTTTTGTCAATTGTGCAAGTAACATTAAATGTAAATTTTTTTAGGACATATTTCATATAAAATACTATTAATTATAGCATTTGAAACAATTTTCCGTGCTTAACTCAAATTTTAATTTTTTGGCGCTTGACACACTCATGCATAACAGGGTCCAATTATCCCTCTAAAAAGCGTACAGATTTTGACCAGACCATTTTCAAAATTTTTCTGATTTTTCTCTTTTTTACCTCTATCTAATTATCCGACCCACAAATCTCATTTAATCCGGGTAATAAATTGTAAAACGAATTATTATTTTTTTTTTAGAAAACTTTTCAATGATAAATGAAAATATTTTTTTTATCTTATAATGATGAATTAATCGTTTTCAAATGAATGACTCCTTCTGGTTGATGATAAATGTTTGAATAAACTGAGTAAGAAAATTGAGCGAATGAAAAAAGGGAATTAAAAAGTTTAAATTCTTTCTACGTTTTTATATTCGTGTAATAAACTTTCATCATTTTTTTTTTTTTTTTTTTTTTTTTAGTTCATAAAGTTTGTTCTGAGTGTAATTAAAAATGCCTTAAAGCTTACCCTTTGATTTTAACTATTTTAAATTTATATACAGTACTAGAGACAGACATCGAATATATTGTCCTAATTTCAATAAAATTATATATAAATTACAAATTTAAATGGAATGTCTTGTACGAAGCAATTATATGTTTAAAAAACAGGCAAGGCTGCCAGAGCCTTGGTGGATTAAAAAATCTGGCGCACAGCACACGGTTCGGTAAGAAAGTTGTGCACCGTGCTGTCACACCAGATTTTTTGTGTCGAGATATATTTAGTTTCAGATAATAGCAGTTTAGTTAACTTCACCACTTGCATTTCATAAGTAAAAAAAAGTCAATTGATTCAAAATTTCCATAGGTTTTAAATGTTGATTGCTTGAGGCAAAATGAGAATATACATTTTAAAGAGCATCTAAAAAATATTTGATTTTTGAAATTTAATCAAAATCTTTGAATTTTAATCAAAATCGTTGGGGCGAATTTTGAGAAAATTGAAAAAAATTGAAAATGTATATTAGTAAAGTACTAGTACTTTTTGGCGGATTCTGTTCAAAAGCTTATTTTAAGTGTCCGAGAGGGTACCTAACTTAAATATAAAATTTCAATCCGGTAGCTCAATTCCTTTATGCTGAAAATCGTTACACACAGACACACACACACCCACACACAGACCAATTTGCGGGACCCAATTTTTTGGACTCAGGGGACCTCAAAACATGTACAGGTTATAAAGTATTTTTTTCAAATAATAACTTTAAACCATTGTAGCACATTTTTGAAAAGAAAAAGAAAAAAACAATTTTGGAAAAATATCATTATTTTCATTAGAACCTTTTTTCTGGGGTGTTTTTCCCTAGAATCCCTGAAAAGAAAATATAAATAATGAAAAGCCTAAGTTGATAATAATATAATATAAATTTTATTTATCACTGTTTAAAAAACCAGTTGTTAACATAACGAAGAAATAAGTCAAGTTCATAATAGATTAGTTTATTTTCTTAAATAAAGAGAATTATAATAATTTATGAGTGAATATAGTAAAGAAAAAAATTCATTAGGATTAAAAAAAAAATTCTACTATAAAATTTTTTTTTTTTTTACTTTCTCTTGCCCTAAATATGAAAAAAATATATAAGCTTATAGAGAGAAAGTATTGCGATCATGTCAAAAATTCGATGTCGAGATTTTGATAGATATACACGTTTTGAGGTCTTCTGAGTCCAAAAAAGTGGGTGCCGGAAATTGGTCTGTGAATAAAATATCTAAGAAACGAAAAGAGCTAGGAGGTTGAAATTTGAGTTAGGCACCCCCCCCCCCCTCCTCCTCCCACAAGGGGTGAAAATGAGCTGTTGAACAAAATCGGCCAAAAAGTACTAGTATTTTTTTGCGATTTTCTTAAAATTCGCTCCAACTATTTTGATTAAAATTCATAAATCAACTATTTTTTTGACTCTGTTTAAAAAGCATATTAGTGAAATTTTTCGTGAAAATTGTTTTAAGTACACTTTACTCATGTGGAAACATTCTTAGCTCAGCGGGTTTGGAACTTATTTGATAAGAGCAACAAACATAAAAAATCTGCAAGCACACTACACAACTTTCTCTTGCCAAAGAATCAGAGAAAGTTGTGTGGTGTGCGACGTCATACCAGATTTTTTATATTACAAAAGTTAATTAAAAAAAAATTAATTAAAAGTTGATTAATTAATTAATTAATTAAAAGTTTTATTACAAAAGTTATAAGTTAGTTTTTTTTTTTAATTTTTCAATTTTATCTCCTCCTCCCCCCCCCCCCCAGAAGGCTTGTGCCCCTGGGCTCCTTGCCCCAAGAAAAACTGAGAAAATATGGATGGGGCTTTCCAGGCCCACCGGAGGATAACTGGTCCCATGCCCCCCCCCCTCACCAAATTCTCTAGTTACGCCCATGTATGTATATATATATATCTGCTCGTTATTTTTTAGTGCTCTGAAGATGGCTGTATGCCGAAAGGTCGAATAAATTTATCGCCTCAGCACTTTTGACTTAATTCATTCTAATAATTTAGAAATTAAATATTCAAGACCACCTAGAATTTTTGTATCTGAGTAAAACCTCTTGTTAATATTTATCATTTTATTGGTTGCAGCCACGAATCTGATCCCGTTGTCATTTGAGTTATCGTCAACGCCATTTACCGACAACAACAATTTACCACGTGATCCGATTGGCTCATTGCCAAACAACAACAATGACCTGTCACCCATTTGGCAAGAACACTCTTCGCGTCTTGACAACACACGGCGCGATATTGATTCGCTAAGGGACAAATATAAAAACCTTCTAATGAAAATGAAAAGGACCACATCATCAACATCAACATCAACATCAACAACATCTCCGCCTTCATTTTGCAAAGAAGGGGATCCAAAATGCAAAAAGAGAAACATTTCACCTACTCCACCTACAACTCCTAACCTATTTCCGATATCATCAACTCCAAAAACGCAAGTATTTATTTCATCTTATTCACCTTCTTCTTCCTCTTCAATTCCATCATATACTTTTGTCCCCTATATGTACTATCCTTATTATTATTATAATTATGTCTATATTTGTCCTTATTATCAATATATAAGCCTACATCCACCCGTTTACTCCAACCGGTTATATTATTGGTCCACTTACAATAAAAATAACGATATTAACTACTCACAGTAATTTTGTAGACAAATTTCTTTCGTCAAATGATAGTACTATCTCTGTTTCATTAGCTTCCAAAATATATGATCCATTTAATTTATTTTGTTAATGAAATATAATATACTATGTAAACAATCAGTGAATAAATAATTGGAAATAATATTTTTTATTAAAAGATAATGATAATCACATTTTGAATTGCTCAACTGCAGTAAAACTCATCTTTAACATGAGATTTTGTATCAGAAAATGCAATATAGTTTCTGGGGTTTCACTTTTCAATTTATATTCTTTTGGAATTATGTCTGAGTGTGTGTATAGGCGCGTGAACCCGATTGCTTAAAAACCAAAGCAGCCAGATCGATGAAATTCGGTATATACTCCTTACACTACAATTGTAGATTTCTATGAACTTTTGGAGTAAATACGTCACCTGGAATTAATTTGTTTATATTTACAAGTTTTTAATGACACCTGTATGATTTTGTTTTGATTTTTTTTTCAAAATTAACGAAAAACGTCTTTTTCTTCGTTGATTATTTCAAAAACTATTCAGTTTTCGAAAAAAAAAACTTTTTAAAATAAAGTAATTTATCATAATATGACAAAAAAATTGAAAATTTCAAAATTTTTGAAAAAACTTTTTAGGTAAAGTACTACTTCCAGGTGATTTATTTACTCCAAAAGTCAATAGAAATCTACAATTTTAGTGTAAGGAGCATATAGCAAATTTCATCGATCTGGCTGCTTTGGTTTTTAAGCAATCTTATTCATGCACACACACACACACATAATGCCCAAAATGGTTTTTTTGGACTTAGGGAGGTCTGAAACGTGGAGAAACATCAAAATCTCGAAATCACATCAAAATCTCGAAATCGAATTTTTTGACGATTACAATACTTACTCTTTATATTCTATACAAGAAAGTAAAAAACAATAAAGTCATATTCAGTAATAACTTTTTTTTTTTTTAAAAAACATTCACACTTTTTTCTCATTCACACTCACACTCCACACACTTCATACATCTTTTCCAACTCAGCCATATAAACTTTTACATATCCGTTATTAATAAATATACATTATGGTCCACTTCTTTTTACCATTTTATCCAATTGCTTAAATAAAATCATCACTCCTGTCCAACCCCACGTTTTTATAGGTTAGCACCTAACCTCTCCCTCCCCGAGGGCCATAATAACTAATTAACAAGAATATGTTTATCAAAGCCTACTCGAAATAATATTTAGTACTTTTTGACCAAAAACTCCAATAGCTCATTTAATATGAAACAGAGGGTATTAATAAAAGTACAAATAAACAAACTGATAAAGAGAATAACTCATTATCGCTAACTATTTGTCGCTCCATATATAAAATGTCTTAATTATTAAATGAAAACAAAATTATTTTTTTATAATTATTTTATTTTAATATATAGGTCTATTATTAATTAATTTATATATATAGAATAGCAGATCGTGACTCTAGATAATGTTTCGAAGGAAAGAGGATGCAGCCAATAATGTTATGATATAAGCTTAAAACTACCAGCTATCACTGTTTTTAAAAATATTTATATTCACTTGACAATAAATGCACATACGCTGTATTATCAATAACAACTCTATTTTTTTAAAATAAAAATTTGAACAAAATACTCTTTCAAGGCTGTAGATGGCAAGATAGATCCCGGCCGAAATAGTATGTTTAATTATTAAATAGAGATTCAATTATTGACTTGTCCTCTTTCCTTCGATACATATATATATAATGATATAAGTGTATTCTTTCTTGGGCAATCAATGTCACGTAGTGTGTACTATCTTATAATTATTAAAAATAGAAATAATTTTCAATAATATATTCATTTTAGATTACAAATGCTGTTTCGGCCACTAGGAATGCCATCATTAAAACTGAAACAACAAAATACGACATATACCTATATTCCAAGGCATGTTCGTTCTTAATATGAAGTAAAAAAGTAAATTGATATAATTATATCTTTTTTATAATAATTATGTGTAAAACATTACTTGAAACGTCAAAAAAATTTTGTCAAACACGACAATCGAATTAAATTATTTTTTAATAGATATTAATTTGTAAATAAATGACTTTTCAAGTAATGTTTTACTTTTATTATTATTGCATAATACAGGGGTCCCCAAACTTTTTCGGTTTCAGGCCCCCTTAATATATCAAACTTTTTCCGGGGCGCCCCATGTCAAATCTCAGGGCAAACCTTATGTTACTAATCGTTTTACTTCATTTCGATTTCAGCGCGCTTACATGATTGTAAAATGCTTGTCATTTTATAAAGTAATAATATTATTAATATATAATATTTTGTAAAGGAAAATTTTCAAGGCGCCCCAAGAGAACATCCTCGGAGCCCCGGGACTCAGCGGGGAAATCTGATATTACATGATATAATTACAGGTGTATATCAAATTAATTTTACTCTAAGGACCGTCGGCGAAAAATAAATAATTTGCCGTATTATCCTTTTATTTGTGGATATTTCGATCTTACTGATGAAATCATCCTCAGTACAGCAAAAGATGTTTTGCAAATCGTCAATTTCTCCTATCCAATATGACAAAGCAGATAAGCATTCTATGAATACAATATTTATAAATATCCAATATTCAATATTTATTTTATTTTATGCTCATCTACTTTGTTATATTGGATGAGAGAAATTAACGATTTACAAAACATCTGTTGACTGTACTGAGAATGTTTCCATCACTGGGATTGAAATATCTACAAATAAACGGATAATACGCAAAATTATTTATATTTCGCCGACGTTATTTAGAATAAAATTGATTTTCCTTACTGCTATCTACAAACGAGTATCAATTTACTTTTCCACTTCATATTAGAACAATTATGTATTCATAAGTATATGTGTTATATCTTGTTGGTTCAGTTCTGAGGAGGTCTTTCCTGGTGACAGAGATTGCCCCTCTAAAAAATAAAATAAATATATTATAGAAAATTATTTATATTTTTACATACCACCTGTCATTAATTGACCAAGAAAGAATACACTAGTATCATAATATACTGTATATTAAAAGTTTATTTTTCAAGTTTGATTAAATAATGCATAAGTAAATCTCAAAATCTGTATTTTTTTAATGATTACATTTGACATCATCCTTATAATCCTGATAACGAAATAGAACCAGAAAAAATTTATTAGTATAGTGCGTTTAAATATGACAGACTAGTTTTTACTTTCTCTTACCTAAATATGTGTCCTAATGTATAAAGAGAAAGTTTTGCTCCAATAAGATTTAAACTTTCGACCGTTGGTTCTCGTTGAAACATTTTGTAAATTAAAATTAAATATACAAATTAAACACTAGGTTATTTGTTTCAAAGGTTTTATTAATTAAAAAATTAACACTTGATACGTATTTTGACAATTAATTGTCATCATCAGAAGTGTATTAGAATCACTTCCGTATTAAGTGTTAATTTTTAATTAATAAAACCTTTGAAACAAATAACCTAGTGTTTAATTTATTGTCATCAGTTCTGTTAATTTTTGTCAATAAGAGACTTCCTTAAAACAAAAACCCCAAATGGAATTCAATTCTTATTTGTATGATAAAACTATTTCAAGGTTGTAGAAGGAAGTTCACTTTTAAAACAAATGACACTGTTCTAAAATAGATTAAAAAATAAATTTATAATCAAACACTAACCATGTTTGTTAATAAATAAATTATGAATAAAGATATTATAATTTCTAAAAAAAGAAAGCGACTTTGAAAAATGTTCATCAATAGATGATAAAATTCCTTAATGAAGATTGAGTAGTCCACTTAAAATAAATGATCAGGAAAAAATAAAATTTATATATATTCAATATATAGACCTATATGTAATTTTGATTTAAATACTTGACTTGTCTAACTTGGCAAGGATCAAGAAAACTTGCTTACTACTCTTCCTCTTTCTCTCTTCATCGTTAGTTGTCGCCAAAATTCTATGGATAAACGAGCAAAGAAAAGTTGAACAGTTAAGTTAGTTAATGCACTTGATAATATGAAAATCTATGGGTAAATAAATTACATTATTTTTAATAAATGAGACAGACAACCAATCAGGATTTACATCGTTTAAAAGTTTTCTATTTTTTAATTGAATGATGAAGAAAAATTAAACTTTACAGTGAAAAAACTTGTTATTCTAAAATGTATTATATATTTGTAAATTTTCTCTTTTAACTACGCCTTACCTAAATATAAAAGATGTCAAACAGTAAAAAAATAAAAATTTAACAACGAACCAATTTTAAAATGACAAGCTCTGTCCAAAAACCATTGAATAAAAAGAAATATTGATATTATTATATTTTTTAGAATTCCTTAAATTAAAGTTTCTCAAGTGAGTCGCCGTGATAGATGCAGATTTGTCTGGTATTAAAATGTAGCCTGTCTATAAGTTAAGGAGAAAAATTGATATTACTTGCGAATCCAGAATTTTGTTTTGTGGGATTGGAGTCTTAAAAATTTTACTGGAATAAACGATGTTGTAAAATAAAGAGTTACAAAAAGATGAGGAATACAAATAATATAACCATTGTTTAACATAAAAAACTAGAAAAGTTATCATTTTTAGCTTGGAAAACTCGTTTTCGCCATTCCAATTCTCAAAATTTTTTTTGGCGCAGAAAACAAAATTGCACCTTTTTTAAGTGCCGCACTTACACTTACCTATATATGTTAACAGGGATGGGCAAGTTACTCGATTTTGAGTAACGAGATACAAAATACCAATTACTTCAGATTTTTGTAACGAAATACAAGATATCAATTATTCACGGGTTTGTGTAACGAGATACAAGATACCAATTACGTATTTCAAATACATTGAAAATACCAATTACAAACAAATTTTTCCTTGATTTTAAAATACTTTTTGGAGGGGTAATTCTGGAACTAGAGCCCTGCACGGGTACGGGTTGGCCCGTAGGCCCGTTACCCGCCCGGCCCGCGGGCTTTGGGGGCCATGAAAAAATTACGGGCGGATACGGGAGGGTAGCAAGTCTAAATAAACGGGTTCGGGCGGACGGGCATGCAAATGAAATTTTATTTAAAAATTGCTAGACATTCGTTCATTCATTCACTAAATCTTGGGCGGGTATGGGCGGGTTTGAAAAAATTCCGGGCGGGCCTGAAGAATGGTAAAAAATTACGGGCCGGGTACGGGCGGGAAGTAAAAAAAAAATACGGACACGGACCGGTCTGGGCCAAAAAAAATCGGCCCGTGCAGGGCTCTATCTGGAACCCTAAATAAATTTAGTTTAGGAAAGTGGCAGCTAAACTTATATTGGAGAATACCTTTGGAAAATCGAAAACAATAAAATTATTCATGACACTAAAAAAAATTTATTTATAAAAATATAAAAAGGTTTCAAAAAACCAAGTTTTCAAAAGTTATGTCGGATAATCTGGACCTTGATGGAGAATAAATAAACCCGCAAATGAAAACAATCTTTCAACTGGGGCAGAAGAACAAAGATTTAGTCGTTGAGAGCTGGTTGAAAGAAAAAAGCAAAAAAGTTTTTTAACGAAGAGTGAAAATTTGGCGGTTTGATTGACTTCTCGTTACTGGTTTTTACTAAGATCCGGAGCAGAGAACCCACACGACGATTACATACAGTAATATTAAATAAATTAAAAAGATTTCAGCTCCCTCTGCAAGACTTATTACACTGCGGCAAATTAAAAAAAAAAGTATTTGGTATCTCGAATTTCAGATACCAATTACTAAAAAATGTAACGAAATACAAGATAGCAATTACTTTGCCAATTCTGTAACGAGTTACAAGATACCAATTAATATTGTATTTGATATCTTGTATTTCAAATACATGTAACTGATTAACGCCCATCCCTGTATGTTAATATTATAGAAAGTATTGGATTCATGTCATTGATTCAATTTCGAGATTTTGTTGGATATACACGTTTTGAGGTCTCCTGAGTCCAAAATAGTGGTTTTCGCAACATGGTCTGTCTGTTTTCAATTTAAAGCTAAGAATCACTAGGAGGTTAGATTTTATATTTAAGTTAGGTACCCCCATGATGATAAAATGAACTTTTGATCAAAATCAGCCAAAAAGTACTAGTACTTTACTGTTGTAGTTTTTTATTTTTTTTTTTTATTTTCTCAAAATTCTCTCCAAAGATTTTGATTAACATTCATAAATCAATTAAAATTTTTTAGATGCCCTTTAAAATGTATATTCTCATTTTACCCTTGAAATCTTTTGAAGCACATTTTACTCTTGTACTTCATAGAAAAGATTTCAGATTTTTCAAATTTCCTCTCGGAGATCTTATCATGCCAAAACACTTGAAAAAATATTAATACAAATTGAATCTTCCGCCCATTTCCTCCCCTCCAAACGGACATTGATTTAACAACAGCTTGAGTCTCCCCCGCCATTAACTAATAATCTGTAACCTTTCTCGCCATTGTCGCCTGGTCGCCTGTGAGGTTAAAAAAAATTTCTTCACGTCAACTCTTTCAAAAATATGGTAAATATTTTATTTATTATTTCTTATATTTTGTATAAAGTTTTGTTATTTTGTTATTAATTCATCTAATCATTCTTTTTTGATTAAATTATACTCTTTAATAAAATCATTAGGTCTCATCAACAATGGAGAGCAATATTATATAATAATAGCAATCCAGAAACAAACGTTTAAACCTAAGCATTATATACATTTTTTAAGTATTCAAGCATTCTATAACAATGGATAAAGATAATATCCGACGAAAATATATTGGTGTAATGTTATAATTAGGGCCCAAATATTTCATGCCTTATAGTGAATATCAATGCAGAATTTCTTTTTTAAATAATAATATGTCCAAAGACTTTTTTCATGCTTAACTCACATCTTGAACTCATTTAACCTCTTCTTTTATTTTATTTATAAAATAAGAATTCTTGAAAAAAAAATTTTTTATTTTATTCATTATGATTTTATAATGAAGAGATGGAAATATCAGCATCCCTTCATTATAATTTCATCACAGCCGCAACTACAAGCAACTTAATGACATTAGGCCCTGCTACTTAAATTTAAATAAATGAATATACCTGGTACAGGCCTAAAAGGGTCTTCTTTTGCCCGACTCAAATTAATCTTATCTTTTACTCCGACCCAATTATTCAGTGGAGAATCTAGGGGATAGATTTAGGGGCATCTCACACCGGAAGGCACATATCGTCGTGGAAACACCAATATATAGTATGTCCAAAAATCAAAGTTTTCAGGAGGGACAAAAAACTGTTCCAACATGTCATTATGCAGATGTCAGATCGACTTTTTGCAAAGGGGGGATATGCAGCTTCTGATTAGTTTTCTGACACAATACCTATTGCATGTTGTGCAGATCAACAAGTTGGCTATAGTGGTGCAATAAAAAAAAAATCAATTTTTTTTGACATTCGACATATTGCGGTTTCCAAGTCGATATGTGCGAGTGTGCATGATTTTATCCCAATATACTGGTATATTTTGTATATATAGTTCCGGGATGACTGAGCTCGGTGATTTTTTCTTTTGATAAGATTTTAGGAAAACTAAAAAAGTACAGTGAGGGGCGTTTTCTACTTGTGATTATTTCATTGTATTTATAAAAGAAAATGAAAATCTTTATTGGAAATTTTCTAGGTTTGAACCATGAAAGTTTCCAGTAAAAAATATATAAGCTTAATATTTTTTTTAAAAACAATGAAATAATCACAAGAAGAAAACGCATGGATGGTTATTATTTCCCCCTATTTTCCACAAAAGAACATAAATTAACTGTGGCTTTTAAAAGACAAAACATAAAAACTATTTTTAATTTAATTTTTAAACGAAGTTAATTTTAATAATTTAATTTTGACAGTTTTGTTTATTAATATTTTTATGTATAAAAATAAATAAAAATAAATTTATATATATATATATAAATATATAAAAAAATTAATTATATTTTCCCCAGGGGCCCCACTTGTTGGGGGAAAAGGAGGGGGCCCCCCACCCCCCCAAGCGGGGACAGACAGTCCTTCAGTTTTTTAAATGTCTGTCTCTTCCTTCCTCTTTTCAACAGGCGTCAGGCCGTGCGACGGGCCGGCCTGTCCTATTTCTTCCGGTCGTAAAAACGTATGATAGGGTTGGAGGGAAAGAGTGAGGTCCGCCGACCCTGCATCGCGGGACAAGGCGAGGAGAGAAGAAGAAGATATATATATTCACAAAAAAAGCTCATTTTATAGGGAGACCTGTTTTGCCTAACACGTGGACCCGCGCTTTATAGGCAGAGAGACCTGCTTGCCCTTGAATCTAGTTTCCTCTCCCAGAAATAAGAGATAATATAAATAAAGATAAGTGAACATGGGCGATTCCCTGATCTTTCTTGATGACTCCCTCCTAGTTAACTTAAGGACATCTAACACAATGAAATACAATTGATATAATCTTAGAAAATCCAAATAAAATAGAATTTCTTTTATATATTAATATTATTCTATGTGAATATTTTGAATTATTAACAGATTTTATTTTTTTCCAGATCTATCTTGTAGTGAAAATACTGGACATTTTAATTTTTGGATTACTCTATTTTTTCTTGACAATCAACTAGCAACTAAAATCTCCAGGATGTTACTTGGTGAGTTGTTACTTAAAATAATTAATATTAAGAATAGCACACACCTCCGAAATTCCAAAATTTTAAATTGCTCCCCGGAAGTGCTAATTTATATATATACACACCCAACAATTAATAATATAATTAATTAATTTCACCTTATTTTGAAACTAAAGTAAAGCTTTTGCTTCATATCACTCAATCATCCTTTTCTACTCTCCTCAGCTTCGAAATTTATTTTATTTATTAATTTGTCTACCAATGAACTTATTTAAACGCACATGCTAAAAAAGACTTAAAAAAAAATTTGTTCTGTTTTGTTGTTGGTTTGAAATAATCTTTTCTGTTGAGGTCAACATATATACCTTATAATTATTTGCCGATCTTATTAAATATTCAATTTAAATTCATTTATCCATTTTTATCCTCTAGGGGAGAAATATAAAAATTAATTTTGAATGAGTTCCGGAAATGAAATTTGAAATCATTTTAACAATAATAATTGAAATAGAATAATCATCTCCTAAGTGTTTTTGATGGACAGTAGAGATGGATCGATGTCCGAAGGCCATCCCAAAGAACAGGATGAATTAATTATGTCTGACAAATGGTCAGGATTTTCAGACAACTAGGCAGTCCATCCTGTTATTTGCATTCACTTGTTACCTTCATTCAAAAAGGGTTAGAAAGAGAAAGAGAATTTCAATTTAATAAAACTTAATTGAAATATTTTTTATAGTTAAATCGATCAGGATAAAAGTCCCTTTTTTTTCTTTAGCAAGAGAAAAATAAAAAGTCAAAATAGGTCTACGTGTTGTTCATCCATCAACATTTTTTATTTATTTATTTGGATATGCTCTTTAAAATGTATATTCTCATTTTGCCATTGAAATCTTTTGAAACACACTTTTCTCTTGTGTTTCATAGGAAAGATAGGAGGAAATTCTACTCCCACCTACCTTTACTATTTTTTTTCCTTTATTTGAAGGACAAGCTCATTTGGCTTTGATATAATTAATATTTTTAGTGAGATAGAATTGTTGGAATTTATTTTTCACTACTTCACAATTTAAATTTTCTCAATCTAATGATTTTAATTAAAATCGATAATATTAATTTTTTTTTTGTAGAATATTAATCTTCATCCATCCATGTTTTGAATTTAAGTTGTAAGTTGTAGGCCTATATTTTTCACTGGGTGCCTAAGTTACGACCCTATATTTTTATTTCGCGTATCAAATAAAAATAAATCTAAACTATTTTTGTTTCATCTTGAGAGATTCAAAAGTTCTAAATTATTAAATTTTAAAATTTGATGATTTTACTTTTACCCTATTTTCCAAGAAGACAAAAAAATAGCCCATACCTTTTACTTTCTCTTACCTATGTATATATGTAATATATATATAGAGAGAAAGTATTGGATTCATGTCAAAAATTCGATGTCCCCTGAATCCAAAAAAGTGGTTTTCGCGACATGGTCTGTCTGTGTGTGTGTGTGTGTCTGTGAACAAAATATCTCAAGAACGAAAAGAGCTAGGGAGGTTGAAATTTTATATTTAAGTTAGACACCCCCATGGGACGTGACACGAAGCTTTTGAACAAAATCGACCAAAAAGTACTAGCACTTTACTGATTCACTTTTTCAGTTTTTTTCGATTTTCTCAAAATTTGCTCCAACGATTTTTTTAAAATTCATATATCAAACATTTTTTAGTTGCTCTTTAAAATGTATATTCTCATTTGTAATTGAAATCTTCTGAAGACCACTTTACTCTTGTACTCCATAGAAAAGATAGGAGAAATGGTTGCCATGGTATCAAAATATAAACATTTTGCCATACTTATAAATTTTACATCTTGAATTCAATTGTACCCTACTGTCGGAAACTAAATACATGTCGACACAAAAAATCTGGTGTGACAAGCACAGTACACAACTTTCGATTACCGAAGGTAAGAGAAAGTTGTGTGCTGTGCGCCAGTCACCAGATTTTTTTGTTAAAGAATATATACAAAATCCTTGATTTGAATTGAAGTCGGTATCTTTTATATATATACGTAGTTTTAAATTAATACGTATAAGAGATAAAAATAAATTAAATCATATTCCTTGTTTATGTGTCATTCGTTTTGATTAAAATTATTATCCAAACATATAGGCAAATATTTATTCAAAGTTTAATTGAAAAAGCATGCTTAGGAGATTTTTATTTTATTTTATTTCCACCAAACACCATTATCTATCTTTCGGGATGCTGAGTTGCGTCCAGATGGCCTCTTGGCCCGGAGAGAAAAACGACCTCACAAATGGACCTAGTGAAAAGATCGTCATTCAACAGGTCCTTCCTGCCCTACTAAGTGTTCTCAAGGTCTTTTTGCTACTTTAATCCTTTCCAAAATAAATAAATAATAAATAAAACTAGATTGAAATATTGTTAGTAAATATCTCTATCTCCGATTCAGAAAAATTATTTCTTTTAACAATTAGGAAAAATTTGTTGAATACACTGAAAGATATCTAGAGGGAGACTTGATAAAGCCGAAAAGCTATTTAAAAATTAAAATAAACTGAGGTAACCATTATCATATTTCGCAATTGCTTAAGATGAAAATTGTCTCAATATTTTTTTTTTTTTTTTTTTTTTTTTTTAAACATTCACACTTTTTTCCTATTCACACTCACACTCACACACAAATTCGCACTGTCTTTTCGGCAACTCAGGCTATATAAGACATTTACGATAACCGTTATTGATTTAATATACATATATGGGGTCCAGGCATTCTTATTTAAGCCATTTGGTATCCAATCGGCTTAAATAAAATCATCGGACTGCCTGGGGTCCGAACCCGCGACGTTTGGTATACGAGGTTAGCACGCTAACCTCTACACCAAGCCCCGAGGGCGTCTCAATATTTGGAAAGCATGTTCTACCAATACAACTTAGAAAAATTCTGCCAATTTCTGTTAATTAATAAACAAAAAAATTTTTTTTAAGCTTATTGACACAGGACTTTGCACACACATAGAAAAACTCAAAAAGTTTTTTTGGCATTAACAATCACTTTGGATGTTATGCATTTGTCTTCTACAGAATGCCTTCTGATAATTTCCAAAGAGAGTAGTTTAAAACTTCCACTAGACAGTTAGTTAGAGGCAAAAAACAAAAGAAAAGAAGGTAATAAATTTTTAAAAGTTATTAGCAATTATTATTATTTACAAGATTTTCCTTATGGAACCGTCTTAATATATCTTATCATCTCAGAGTCATTTTATGCACTCCACGTGTTTTCCACAAAGAAAATTGTTTTATTTTTAACAAATCACTCTAAATATCTAAATGTATTGATCAGGAGATATACAGTGAACGCCAAAGTCAAGTCCCACCCATGCGTTTTCTACTTGTGATTATTTCATTGTTTTTACTTTCTCTTACCTATGTATATATGTAATATATATATAGAGAGAAAGTATTGGATTCATGTCAAAAATTCGATGTCGAGATTTTGATGGATCTTCACGTTTTGAGGTCCCCTGAATCCAAAAAAGTGGTTTTCGCGACATGGTCTGTCTGTGTGTCGGTGGTCTGTGTGTCTGTGAACAAAATATCTCAAGAACGAAAAGAGCCAGGAGGTTGAAATTTTATATTTAAGTTAGGCACCCCCATGGGACGTCACACGAAGCTTTTGAACAAAATCGACCAAAGAGTACTAGTACTTTACTGATGCACTTTTTCAGTTTTTTTCGATTTTCTCAAAATTTGCTCCGATTTTTTTTAAAATTCAAAAATCAATTATTTTTTAGATTCTCTTTAAAATGTATATTCTCATTTTGTGATTGAAATCTTCTGAAGACCACTTTACCCTTGTTCTCCATAGAAAAGAAGGAGAAATGGTTGCCATGGTAACAACATATAAATATTTTGCCATACTTATAAATTTTACATCTTGAAAATCGAATGTACCCTACTGTCGGAAACTAAATACATGTCGACACAAAAAATCTGGTGTGACAAGCACAGTACACAACATTCGATTACCGAAGGTAAGAGAAAGTTGTGTGCTGTGCGCCAGTCACACCAGATTTTTATAAAAGAAAATGAAAATATTTAATGGAAACTTTCATGGTTTAAACCTAGCAAATTTCCAATAAAGATTTTGATTTTCTTTTTAAAAACAATGAAATAATCACAAGTAGAAAGCACATGGGTGGGACTTAATATTGTCCCTCACTGTACCTGTGGCTTTTTTCTTCTCTGCATCTGGAGGGTCGAATATCCTTTGAGTTAGGGATAATCCTTATTTTAATAAGATTACTTTTTTTAGATATTTTTCGGTATCTGAATCATTTAGTACCTGTTTTAAATCTTCTAAATTTATTGAAAGCAGGGGGTTTATATAGAAATGTTTTTCGGGGGGAGGCCCGAACTCATTTTTAAATATCCCCCCCCCCCCATAAACAAAAATATTTTTAAAATACGGGATATACCTGAGCCCCAAGAGGCCCGGGCCCTCTCAAAGTCAAATTTTCCTCAAATTTCTTTTTAATCATTTTTACTTTCTCTTACTTATGTATATATGTAATATATATATAGAGAGAAAGTATTGGATTCATGTCAAAAATTCGATGTCGAGATTTTGATGGGTCTTCACGTTTTGAGGTCCCCTGAATCCAAAAAAGTGGTTTTTCGCGACATGGTCTGTCTGTCTGTCTGTCTGTGTGTCTGTCTGTGAACAAAATATCTCAAGAACGAAAAGAGCTAGGAGGTTGAAATTTTATATTTAAGTTAGGCACCCCCATGGGACGTGACACGAAGCTTTTGAACAAAATCGACCAAAGAGTACTAGTACTTTACTGATGTACTTTTTCAGTTTTTTTCGATTTTCTCTAAATTTGCTTCAACGATTTTTTCTAAAATTCAAAAATCAATTATTTTTTTAGATTCTCTTTAAAATGTATATTCTCATTTTGTGATTGAAATCTTCTGAAGGCCACTTTACTCTTGTACTCCATAGAAAAGATAGGAGAAATGGTTGCCATGGTAACAAAATATAAACATTTTGCCATACTTATAAATTTTACACCTTGAAAATCGAATGTTCCGTACTGTCGGAAACTAAATATATCTCAACACAAAAAATCTGGTGTGACAAGCACAGAACACAACTTTCGATTACCGAAGGTAAGAGAAAGTTGTGTGCTGTGCGCCAGTCACACCAGATTTTTTATTTCTTTTATTTATTCGACGCGCTTTTTCAAACAAAAATATAGATATTTGCAAATTATTATTTTTAATTATATAACACATTTTATATTAATTATTTATTAAAAACTAGACGCAAAGCCCCGCCTTCGGCGGGGCTTTCCGTCTAGCCAGGGGCTGCGCCCCCTGGACCCCCTGCTCGCCTTCGGCTTATATACATACCGGTACATACATTTTCCCTTTTCATTTTTATATATAGAGTTTATTTTAACGGTTAATTATCCATGAACTTAAGATTTTTTGTGAATAATATCCTTTCCGGGACTCTCCCGGTACACAGACAAAAAATTTACATCGATATTTTAGAATTCAAAATGTAAATAAATAAAAAAAATCGTAAACATGGGTAAATATTTATATTTTGTTACCATGGCAACAATTTCTCCTAATTTTTATTTTTTTCTTATTTTAACGGTTAATTACTCATTAACTTATTGTTATTTGTGAATTAAAACCTGTCCGAGATTCTCACAAACATACACAAAAAATTTCATCAAAATCGGTTCAGTCGTTTAGGAGGAGTTCAGTCACATACACACGTACAGAAGAATTATATATATAAAAGATAAAAATACTAATTTTACTTGAGTCTGAGCAAGTGCACAGTACTTGATAACAGTTGCAGAATAAGCAGTCGAAACGTTGTACAGTATTTATATTTTTAATATATTAATAATTAATAGCAAAATGTGGCCTATAATTAAAAATTCCTAATAATAATAATTCAAACCACAAAAGCTTTAATAAACAATTTTCTAGGACTTTAAAATGATTACAAAAAAATCACTCTGGACTTGAGCTCTCCTTTCTGATCGACATTAAAATTATATTGACTTTCAATTAACAAGGACTGGGTTTAAAATAAAATTAATTTTAGGGAAAATTAACAATTTTAAGGGCGTATCTTGACATCTTTATAATCCCTCGCTCGCTTTTATCAAAGAAATTTCTGAATGACAGAAATCAAGAGGAACTCTGGGTATTTGTTATCCCTCAAATAGAGATTCATATTTATAAAAAAAACATGTATGTTAGAGCAGTATTTTCTACTTGAAATTTGGTTGTTATTCAGGAAGATGACAGGGGATTATTTTTACTGAGGTGTCAATTAAAGTGTAAATTTGTTTTCTCACAAACCTGCAGAATAAACTTTGATTAAAAGAAAATTAAAATAAAATTTTTTTAAACACCCCAAAGCGGTAACAATTTCTTTATAGGAAATGCTTACAAAGCAAATAATTCAATTGATCAAAAATAATTTTTTTTTTTCAATAATATATAGCTATTTATTTCTAGGATTTGATTAATGTATTTTTATAATCAAATTGAATTATTATTTGCTGATTTAGCCATTTACTAAAAGAAAAAAAAATGATAAGTTGCCCTTGTTTGTTTGCCACTCCTGTCTTTTTCAATATACTTATAAATAAATATCACAGAGAAGAAATTTATCATATTATAAGAAATGGCATCATCAGAAAATAATTTTATCGTTTTTTTTTTTTTTTTTTTTTTTGATTCGGAAAAAGAAAACGGCACTTAGAAAGAAAACCCAATTTATTGGATTGCATTTTCTATTTCAGTCGGTTTTTATTTTTATAATTATTACATGGAGAAGGAAAGGATGATAAGAAGCTCTTTAATAAAAGTGGCCAGCTGGCTTTTGTGCCAACCAAGGTCTTGAGGGACGTGTCTTGCCTTCAGCCCACCACTTGAGTGTAATCCCCACTTCCATGATTTTTTTTATATATTACAATAAAATATATATAATATATTATTCTATATAAATATATATTATTATTACAATCACATGACTTTAAAAAGATAAAGAAAATTCTATCCACTATTCAGAAAACTGACAAAAAAAAAAATATTTTACATATCTATTAAGGCATTATTAAGGCATTCAATTAAAAAAAATATATCAAATTTTTATATCTAAAAACTGCAGAAAATTTCACATTCTTTCTGGTGTGCCAGGGGCGAGCAGGCCCGGTCCTCCTAAAATTTTTCTCACAGGCCCGGCCCCCCCCCTGAAATTTTTCAAATTTATATATATATATATATACGGGCATATATGATCAATTTCTATATACTTTTATTTGAGAAAGTGCGACGCATTATTAAAAGTAATTAAAAAAATCTGGTGTGACTGGCCACAGCACACAACTTTCTCTTACCTTCGGTAATCGAAAGTTGTGTACTGTGCTTGTCACACCAGATTTTTTGTGTCGACATGTATTTAGTTCCCGACAGTACTGAACATATGAATTCAGATGTAAAATTTATAAGTGTGTGAAAATATTTATATTTTGTTACCATGGCAACCATTTCTCCTATCTTTCCTATGAAGCACAAGAGTAAAGTGTGCTTCAAACAATTTTTGGGGCAAAACGAGAATATATATTTGGAAGAGCATCTAAAAAATAATTGATTTTTGAATTTTAATCAAAATCGTTAGAGCGAATTTTGAGAAAATCGAAAAAAACTGAAAAAGTACATCAGTAAAGTACTAGTACTCTTTGGCCGATTTTGATTAAAAGCTTATTTTTCCGGTCCCGGGGAGTGTTTAACTTAAATATAAAATTTCAGCCTCATAGCTCAATTCCTTCATGCTTAAAATTGAACACACACCCACCCACACACCCACCCACCCACACACCCACAGACAGACCATGTCGCGAAAACTACTTTTTTTGGATTCAGGGGACCTCAAAACGTGTATATCCATCAAAATCTCGACATCGAATTTTTGACATGAATCCAATACTTTCTCTCTATATATATATATTACATATATACATAGGTAAGAGAAAGTAAAAAATGAAATATATTAATATATTAAATATACAAATTAAACACTAGGTTATTTGTTTTTAATTAATAAAACCTTTGAAACAAATAACCTAGTGTTTAATTTGTATATTTAATTTTAATTTACAAAATGTTTCAACGAGAACCAACGGTCGAAAATTTAAATCTTATATTAATATATAAGCATGTTTTTAATAAAACTTGTGTCTTTGAGAGTGCCTGGGTCCCTCGGGAGGTTCAGGTGAAAACAGAGAAATTTAGATAAAAAAAACTTTACTGAAAATTTATCTTTGATAGAGTCCGCGCCCCCCGAGGTGAAAAAGGAAAAATTTTGATTAAAAAAAAATTTAATGAACATTTTTCTTTGAGAGAGCCTGGAAAAAATTCTATATACCGTGTCACCTTTTTAAACATTCCATTGTTGTCTATTCTTTTTTTATTTCAAACAAAATTTTGAATTTTATACCAAAACTAATCTATTTAAGATTTAGTTTATGACCTTATTAATCTTTTCAATTTTTCGTTTATGAATACCCCCTGTAAGGTAGGCAGCTCAAATGACTCGTCATTATGTGTGTGTCTCTGTCGCCTTAGGCTGAACTCATACCAATTGAGCAAAACGCTCTTTGAGAGGGCCTGGCAACGCATATCGATTAGGCAAAATGTTTTGCCATTGGACAAAATGTATTTTCATTGAGCATTTTTGCCTAATCGGTGTGCGTTGTCATTTTTTGCTCAACAACAAGTACACTGTATAATCTAAATATTCTATCCATGTTTATATAATATTTTGCAATTTATACAGCTAATTTAAATATATTTTTAGAACTAGAATAATAAATTTTTAGTTGATATTTCAGGATATAACTTTCATATCTTCAAGGTGGGAACAGACAGATAATCTTTCAAATTTTATTAACTTTGTTTAAATTAAACCCTTTAAAATCCCAAGAACAAGGTTGAATTCCATATTTAAGAAAAAAATTTGGAAAACGCTGATTAGGATAATTTATATTTTCTCTTAAAAAAAAAAAAAAAAAAAAAGAAGAAAAAAAAAACAAATTTGACACACTCTAATGATGTTGACAGCCTATAATTGAAAGTTTATCCAAGCAATCGTGACTTGGAAACAAATTGGCACAAACAAAATAGTTTATCATTTGAATTTCATATCACCGGAAATTTATTATTATATTCTTTTTAATAATCTAATCTGTTTCTATATGAAGGTAATTTCTCATGAAATTTTATAGAGAAACCTCTAGAAAATTGTTATTTTTTTTAATTTTAATTTAATTTGAATATTATATATTTGCATGGAATAAAAATCTGAATTTAGTTCGCTTGTGATTCATTCCAGTCACAAGTTTTTAATAAATAACATATATTTTAATGAAATCAGACAGACCTATGAAATATACGCGAACACAATGGAAACCATGCTTGACGGGATGGGAAATAAAATTCAATATTAAAATCAATTTCATTCATAAATGTTGTGAATTCGCTTTATAATATTGTATACCTTTTGAAAATAAAATAGTGTGATATAGACTCTGTAGGCCTACTTATACAATTTTTAATCATTCTATGTTTATATTGAGATAGAGATAACTAGAAAAAAATGTAGTAAGGGATGAAAGAAAGAGCAGTTGCTGCTAGTTTTATTTCGTTTTATTAGGCACTTCAAGCCGACGTTTCGGTCAGATACACGACCATCCTCAGGGCTCGTATATCTGACCGAAACGTCAGCTTAAAGTGCCTAATAAAACGAAATAAAATTATCTGCAACTGCTCTTTCTTTCATTACTTACTACAAGATCTACTCAGCTAACTACCTCAGTCTAATAGAAAAAAATGGAGTTGTTAGGTGAGGATGGAGTAAAGAGATAATATTGTAACATGATCATTTCATAAATAAACACCCGTATCAGAACTGTAGTCAGGAAATTATGTCTAGAAGGGGGAGTTTTAAGATGATCCAAGAAATTACTCGGAATTGTATAAATTATAAAGAATATAAAATATTATTTATAATTTATAACAGCGTTTAGCCCCGGGTTTGGTGTAGGAGGTAGCGTGGTCGCGGGTTCTGATAATTTTATTTTGGTTAGAAATTTATATGAAATTTATGTCAAATGTAGCGCGAAGTCGCGTGCAGTGGACGACCAGCCTAATTGAAAATATTTTTTATTTTATTTGATTTTAATATCAAATTTGAATTACGTAGTCATCTTGATTGTTTAAGGCTCGCCGGTAACGCCCTCACTTCCCCCGAACTAACATAACATTTAGTCTATATTGTTGTTTCTAGAAGTGTGCTTGAGTGCTTTCTTTATAAAATTAATTATTTTAAGTGTTTCGAACTCAATGGTTTATGAATAAATTTGTTTTTGAAATAACAAAGAAACACCTGAAATGTCTTCTTTGATAATCCTTTTGGAGGTAAATAAAATTTTCATAATTTGTTTTGTTTTAGTTGTCAGATATAAAAAAACTTTCACTTAAATTTCATTTATCTAATTATTCATCAAAGCAGGCAATTAAATTATTTAAATAAATAAAAATAGTTAGCCATTATTTCTTTCTATTTACCTATAGGCCTCCTAGTCTAAAAAAATATGTTTGGCTTTTGGGCTATTATATAATATACTACTGTATATATAAGTACATGTATGTACATAAGTGTCATGCAAGCTTGAATGAACTTTTCAAGTGTGACTTCAGATACCAAGGACTAAAAAAAACACTACAATTCTTATTAATTTATATCAATAGCATTTCCTTCCCCATTAAGATAATTTATTTAATATAGCTATTTTATAATTTATTAAGTGTCCTTCAACTTTATCTTTTCATTTAAATCATGTTTCATTCATTAATTAATTCATTCAGATTTTTTATTTAAAATTAGAATGGAAATATTTTTTTAAATGCATATCTAAGTGTTTTTTTATTTTTTTATTTTAGTAAATCCATTTGCTTTCACATCTTTTTTTGTCTAACTAATCTAATAAAAATTCTTTCATTGGCAACGATTTATAAAAAAAAACTAAAGTCCAATCATCCCAAAATGCAGAGATAAATTCTCTACCTTTGATTTCTGGGCGAATTCAATTTTTTTCCCTCCGCTGGTTCTATTCAAGCTCAAAAATAATTGAGTTGCATAAAAAAAGAAATCAACAGATGTGAAATTTAAATTTAAAAAAAAGTGAAGCACCTTAGTTAGATCTCAAGAGGAAATTTCATTTAATAAATAAAAATTTTCATCAGAAAAAATTTCATTTATTATAAAAAAATAACTTTGGAATATCATCACCTCCTTTCCATCTTAATATTTTGACTATATAAATATTAATTGTGATTTCTACAATCGTAGCATAAAAGTAATCTTGTTTAGACCTTCTTTTTCTTCGCCTTAATCTCGCGGTGCGGGGTCGGGGTACCGCACTCTACTCCTCCACTATCCTATTCTAAATAGTTGTCTCAGACAGCTCGGTCATATCTCTCTTGACCCGGTGAAGCCAAGTCATCCTAGGTGCTCCTCTTCATTGTCGTCCGAGGAGCCCCATATCATACGCCGTCCTCGCCACACTAGTCTTTTGGCGTACGACATGTCCAAACCAATGTCAGTGATTGTCACTATGCCAAACCTGATCCTGATTGTATCATTGGGGATGCGGTCAAGTCTGGTGACACCAAGTGACCACCTCGTCATCCGCATCTCCATCACATGCAGCGCCGATTCGCTTCTCTTCGTGGAGGCCCATGTCTCGATGGAATACAGAGCAACCGGCCTCACGGCCGTCCGGTAGATTGCTTACTTGTTTAGACCAATTGATAATAATGAGCAGGGCCGTACCTAGGTTATTTAGCCCCCGGGGCAAGTTAGTCCATTAGCGCCCTTTGTATATATTTTTTACATTGTCACAATAATGTTTCCCGTCCGGAAAAATGTTTTACCTTTTTTTTAGAGACGCTAAATTTTTGCCGCCCCCGGGACCGAAATTTTTTCTCGTGTGGCGCCCCCGGAACTAAAATTTTTTTCCGCCCGTAAAAATATTTTACCTTTTTTTTAGAGACGCTAAATTTTTGCCGCCCACGGAGCCAAAATTTTTTTCGGGTGCCGCTTGCGGAACCAAAATTTTTTTTATTTTTCCCTTTTTTGCCGCCCTAGGCGGCCGCCTAGTTTGCCTAGTGGACGCGCCGCGCCGCCACTGATATTAGCATTCAAAGATTCATCTGCACTTGCGCCCCTTCAAAATTTGCGCCCTGGGCAAAGGCCCCGGTCGCCCCCCTTAAAAGCACGGCCCTGATAATGAGTATTATCAGAAAAATTTAAAAGAAGAGTTCATTAATTAATTTGATTAATTCTTTGTTTTTTTTGTTTTGGCCGTTTAACCGATTTTTGTGTGATAATTAGAGACCGGACAAAAAAGCATTAAAAAATGAAAAAAAAGTGCTTAAAAAAGCATAAAAAACTTGAATAAAAAGTTGTTAAATAAGCATATAAGTTGAAAAAAGCATCTAATAAGCAATTTTTACTCATACCAATGGCGTATACAAATTTTTTTTTAAAGAAACTAAATTTATTCCGCCCCGCCCTGCAAAATTTTTTTTTTTGCGGAACCAAATTTTTTCACCCTGCGGGGTTTTTGGAAAATTTTGGGGGAGGGCGCCCCCCCCCCCCTCTTATATACGTCCCTGGTGTTTGCGTGTGTGAATGGGAAAAAAGTTTTTTAATAAAAAAAAAAAAAAAATTACAAATATCCGTAAAATAAGTTCAAATAAGCACGAAAAGGAAAAAAAGCATGAAAACTCAAAAAAAGCAAAAAAAGCA
This sequence comes from Euborellia annulipes, assembly GCA_023213315.1. Lineage (NCBI taxonomy): Eukaryota > Metazoa > Arthropoda > Insecta > Dermaptera > Anisolabididae > Euborellia > Euborellia annulipes. The sequence goes on along the minus strand of JAKCPI010018145.1, from coordinate 6,317 downwards.
TAAAAAATGCAATCTCAATGCACTTAGTTTTTCCTAATTCGTATAGAAATTAAATATCTAATGGTTGCTTATAAAATTCTGCAATAAGCATTTTGCTTAAAATCCGGTCTCTAGTGATAATAAACCTAGGGAGGAGTGAAAGTATAATAATTTGTTTTCTATAAGTTTTTTTTTTTCAGAATCTATTTTTTATTATTTCTTTAATCCTCAAGTGAGTATCTGTCTAAATGTCTATTTCTTTCATGATTTGAAACTTCCCGATGGACTTCTCGAATATCAAAAAAAAGGAGATATTTTGACTCTCTAAAAAATATATCTCCTTAGGGAATATTTTAAAAATTAAAAAATCTATAGACATATATTACCTGCTATAAAAACTACTTTCTACTAAATAATGTGAAACTAATAGTGGCGTTGCGACCTCTAAATTGAATTTACCATAAAAAATTCAGACTATTAGATTTTACATAAATAATCCCTTTAATTATTAAAAGTTAATGAATTGGTAGCCAATATAAAAACATATTTCAATTTAATATTCATTATGGTTATACCACTACCACTTGTTCTTAGCGCTCTACAGCACTGCTTAATAACAGCGATCCTGGTCCTTACTTTATTATTTCCGGTATATGATCAATTGAAAACTAAAATAAATTTCAAAAGATAAATTTTTTCTCATCATTCCAAACAAAAATTATGATTAGTCTACTAATTGGACCTGGAGATATATTAACATTTTAGAATATTCTGCTTAACGATTTTACATAAATAATACCTCCTCTAATTTTTTAAACTCACTGTATAATTATTGTAAGTTTTTTAATGGCAAGACTATTTAGAACTACAATTTTATTTTCTTTTTAGGTTTAAATACTCAAACATCGATTGCTTCCAACATCTTCTATACGAGGGTCATTAGAGCTTATCAATGCTTATCAATAGCGAGCTGTTCCTCTTCGCCTGGGCCATCATCATTGTAAGTTGTACTATTATTATCTTTTATTTTTACCTACTACACCTCAGATAAATGGTAATTATATAAAGAATATATTAACTACCATGTTAGTAATAATGACTTTTTAATAAATAATTATACGTGGGAATGGTCTCTTTATCTGGCTTACTAGCGGAAGGGACTTGATAAGATGGATGGGATTTTTTTTATTTATATTTATTCTTTATCGGAAGTGTCGTTGATCGTTTGTCGTATCTCAAAAAGATCGCAACCGTTTTGGCCACTACAATACAGACTACCTGACCGGAATATCATTGGTCGTGGGAAATTTGAACTCTCCTCGCCAATTCGCGAATCAATCACAACCTTCTCTTGGAAATGTTTAATTTCCTATTAAAATAAACGGCCACTGCATCTTGACTCCAAATTTTTCACTTATCATGGGGAACAGATTCCATGTTAGAATGAATATATATTTTTCTATTCCTCTTTCTTTACCTAATTTCTTCATTTGGATTCCAGATAATAAATAATTATTGCTTGAGGGTGCTGGCTCGAGTTGCCACCAAAAGAGAATATTTACAAAAAAACATCTAATAAAAATTTTTTTTTTGAACTCTTTTCGGCTACAGAGGCCATTTTGGTAAATTTATTTATTTATTGAAAATACATAGTATCGATGGCTACAGGGGGGCGTTCCACACGCTGATTGCCTGGGGTCACCAATTCCGAATTTCGCCGTGCTTGGCATCACTTAACCGCAATGATTGTGGTGACTGTTGCTCTTCTCCGTTGCCAGGCCCCCCGGCTAATAAACTTTTGAAAAGGCCTCTCTCTCCCTTTCAATAAATAAAATATTTAGGCTAATATAATAATGAAATAAGATTTAGAATTTTTTTTTTCCAATAATATTGTATATAATAGAATATATCAATGAAGTCAGTGGCCTCTGTTTGTTCATACAATTTAACAACAATATATTTCTCAATAAGAAAGTAAAAGAAAACTTATTAAAGGCTCTGGGAACTTCTTTTTCACTTTATGAGCCGCTAGAGATTACATTAGATTTTATAATTTTTCCTCTTAAATGACTGTATCAACGAGACGTTTCGGGAAAATTTTATTATCCCATCATCCCGTTGTTGGTTGTATGGGTACAATACAGTACGTACAATACAAGCATATTTGGGTTTCATATGGACTACCAACTCTGGGAACATGAACATTTTTGAAGGACTGAAGATGGGACAATAAAATTTTCCCTAAGCGACTCAGTTAAATTCAGAGTCTTTATTTAGGCTGCTCCAGCTCCTTTTATTGTATAATCAGATACGTTTTAAAACCTAAAAAATAATATTATTAATTCACATATCTGAAAAAAAAATCTGGTGTGACTGGCGCACAGCACACAACTTTCTCTGCCTTTGGTATCATCAAAGTTGTGTACTGTGCTTGTCACCCCAGATTTTTTGTGTCGACATGTATTTAGTTCCCGGCAGTAGGGAATATTTGAATTCAGATGTCAAAATACTTATAAGTATCTAATGGGAAAATACTTATATTTTGTTACCATGGCAACCATTTCTCCTATCTTTCCTATGAAGCACAAGAGCAAAGTGTGCTTCAAACAATTTTAGAGAAACCATGAGAATATACATTTGAGAGCTCTAAAAAATAATTGATTTTGTTTTATCAAAATCGTTAGAGCGAATTTTGAAAATCGAAAAAACTGAAAAAAAATGCTCAGTAAAGTACTAGGCCTTTGGCCATTTTGATTAAAAGCTATTTTTCCAGATCGAGGGTGTTTAACTTAAATCTAATTTCAGCCTCATAGCTCAATTCCTTCATGCTTAAAGTGAACACAGACCCCCCCACCACCCACAACAGCCTGTCGCGACCATTTTTGGTTCAGGGGCCCAACGTGAAGCCCAATCTCGACTCTTTTTGACTGTCCTACTTCTCTATATATATATAATCCATATATATACTAGAGTAGGAATGTAAATTGTGTTCTGTGGGAATTGAGGCTTTAATTGTATTCATCTCTATTTTTATTTCTGATTAGATCTAAATCTTTCATTTTTTTATATTTTTAGTTTAAAAGTCGAATTTTGGTATTTATATTACCCACTTTTCAAGGAGGCTAATTGACAGATTAACGCGTTCCATTCTTGGCTAATCTGGCGCACGAGTCCGGTGCTTGAAAACTTGAGAAGAAGCTAATATGTTTCTGATATTTAATCCATCACATTGACTAAATTTTATGAAATTTTAAGAATTAATCTTTAAATCAACAAAATTAATTAACAAATTTTTGTTTGATCTTAAACTTTTTAAACAATCCCATCTATTTTCAAAAAAAATTAATTATTATAAAGCATTTGAATATAATTTTTTTTTTTTTTTATTAATGAAATTAGATCATGGTAATTATCCCTAAACACTGATCTTATTGAAAGTAGAATTTCTTTCCTAAAAAGGCATAAAAACATTTGATATCTAAATATATAAATTATCGAAATGATGGCTATTTAATGGATCCATTAGATGAAGACATTGGTCCTCTCTCCCTCTCTCAATGGATCCATTCATTCTTTCTTTATTTCTCAACTGTCTGTCCATTCATCCATATCCACATAACACAGTTGCGCATCTCATCTCAGATTTCAATTAAAGTACACACGCCGATAGATTCATAAAGTTGAGGTAGAAGGGAAAAGGGAGGTGGGAAGTTATTAATTTATGACATCAAATTTGCCTGAGTTCAGGTTACATTCTCTTGCTTTTGCTACTTCCCCTTAAAATATGATTAGAAACTTTGTCTTTGCAAGAACCAATCATACACCATTATTTATGACTGTCTCTACTTCCTTTGTTCAGCATAATGAACTACATTCACATGCGATATCATTTGGCCTAGGTTTGAAACGCTTGTTTCATAGTCGTCTGATCTTATAGTCGAGTGGTTCCCAACCGGTGTGCCTCGGCTCTCTAAAGGGTCCCGCGAGAATACACTAAAGGGGTGTCGCGAGATATTTAGATAAAAAAAAAATAAAATAAAGGGCGAAAAAATAAAGTTTTGCTAAAAAAAAAGGATCAAATGATTAAAATAGAAGCAGCTTAAAATTTTCCGTAGATCGGAAAAAATAACGTTAAGCTTGCCAAAAAAAAGGTCAAATGATTTTCACGCAAGGGAAAGCAATTTGCCTCAGGGTGGAAAAAAATTTCGATTTGATAGGGAAAAAAAGGAAGGGTGCCGCCAGTATGTAATATTACCCAACGCACCTTTGGGGTGCCGTGGACTTCTAAAAGGTTGGGAAACGCTGTTATAGACTCTCACGAAGCATTAAACACTCGCCTGTTTTTATAAAAAAATATACATGTGCACAAATTCGTGCCGCAACAACAATGACAACTCTGTGCCTAATTTGTTTATAAACCTACAGGATGGACGAATAAAATTTAGTCCGAAACGTCTACTTTTCGGCATTTGGCTCTCTTTATTTGCTGCACCTGTACTTGCTCTCTTCCAGTCCGTCTGAATACTGAAGATGGTTCTTAAATAAAAAGAACAGAAACGTCTCCGGTGATTGAACCTTCTTACAGAGTGTATTGGCTACTCCTGTCCATAATCATCCATCTACGTATTTAATTTTGCGATTTTACCTATTTTTACTTGCCTGTCACTTCTATCTGTGTATATGTAATATATATAGAGAAAGTATTGGTTTCATGTCAAAAATTCGATGTCGAGATTTTGATGGATCTTCACGTTTTGAGGTCCCCTGAATCCAAAAGTGGTTTTCGCGACATGGTCTGTCTGTGTGTGGGTGGGTGTGTGTGTGGGTGGGTGTGTGTGTGTTCAATTTTAAGCATGAAGGAATTGAGCTAGGAGGTTGAAATTTTATATTTAAGTTAAACACCTCCCGGGACCGGAAAAATAAGCTTTTTTAATCAAAATCGTAAAGAGTACTAGTACTTTACTGATGTACTTTTTCAGTTTTTTCGATTTTCCTCCAAAATTCGCTCTAACGAATTTTGAGTTAAAAATTCCAAAAATAATTATTTTTTTAGATGCTCTTTCAAATGTATATTCTCGTTTTTGCCCTCAATTGTTTGAAACTACCCTTGCTCTTGTGCTTCGCAAAGGAAAGATAGGAGAAATGGTTACCGTAGTTTACAAAATATAAATATTTTCCCATACTTATAAATTTTACATCTGAATTCAAATATTCCCTCTTTGCCGGGAACTAAATATGTATCGACACAAAAAATCCGCGGTGTGACAAGCACAGTACACAACTTTTGATTACCGAAGGTAGAAGAGTTCATGTGCTTTGTCTCTTTTATTTTCAGATTTTTTGCTTGACTCCGTAAGTTACAACCTTTTGCCCACCAACCATAGGTTGGGCAGGTAAGTTTTTTTTTTTTTTTTTTTTAAAAGGTCTTTTTCGGCATCTAAGGCCATTTTAATTTATCTATTTATTTCAAATGATTTGTGTAGTCAATCAAATGAAATAAATTTTTCGCTTGGGACGGGAAGCGAACCCGGGACTCCGGTGCGAGAAGCTAATGTCTTCTCACTGAGCCACGGCTCCCGGGCGGTAAAATTAATGTAATCGTAAAAAAAAATTGAAATTTTTCTGAAGCTGCCAAAAGCTGCGTTTTGAGGTCCCTATGAATCCATTTAAGTAGTTTTTGGAATGATGTCTCTGTGTGTGTCTGTGTGTGTGTATGTCTGTGGTAATTTTTTTTTTGTCAACGAAAACTCAAAAACTATTATTCATCCAATTGTTTTGAAATTTTGCACACATAAAATAGGGGTAGGGCCAAGAACTGAAAAGCTTTTGGTAAACATCGGTAATATGATATATAATATTAGTACCCTAATTTGTTATAAATTTGTTAAAAAATTATATATATTTGAAAATTTAACATAATAACAGAGCAAAATCAAAACAAATAAACAAACGCGTTGCGTTATTTCTTTGAATAATGGGTAGGCAAAGTTGTTGCGCTCGGCTTAGTCCGGCCCTTTATTATTAAGAGAAGTTTCTCAGATTTGTTACTTTTTCTCCTCTCTCGATAAAAAGTTGACATCCTCTCCCATCCATTCCCTCTGCTGGTTGCTACATGTTAAGGTCATAAGCCTTCCAGTTCATATATATGTATATCATTTTCACTTTTCTCTTCATTTTATCTCAAATGAAATTGGAACCTGGCAGAAGGGGAAATATCAATTTTAATGGACCACAGCCTCGCTCTCTTTCGGGCTAATAAGGCCATTAATTCTTATGTTTGGGCAATTTTTAAAGGCCTACTTTGTGCCATTTTGATATCATATCTTTCCATACTTTTT